>JUDQ01000016.1:131225-205764 GCA_000812075.1 Scedosporium aurantiacum
CAAAGTCAAAGCCCCCCTTCATAACAATTAACCTGTGACCGTACGCGAATGCGACATCTCTCGCCTTACTTGTGATCGGGGCTGTCGGAACATTGGCCAAAGTGCAGTTTAAACCCCCGTCCACATTCCGCCACTCGCTGAGGGCAAAGAAATGCCGCCAGGCATGGGTAGTTAGTGGGGATCTCCCTGTCTCGAGGTCCACGCTGCACACCCACATGTCGTTGTCTAAAAATATTAGAGTCGACGTCCCCACGAATCCTAATATGGATGATATCATTGGGGCAATGGCGGATAGGCTTTCATATGCCAAGGGTTCTGCTACAGATGAGGTAGGGTCGAGCGCTGCACTCGGCCAAACTGTAAGGCAAAGAGGTCCCCACTTGGAGTATCGCAACGACTCAACGACTATCTGAGGCCCGGTATGGTAAAATACGACCGGCGAAAGTCGATATAGGTTTGAAAGAGGTTGGTTCATATTTTCCTGTATTTTCAACTTGTGACGGACGGGGGAGCTAGGGACATCGGCTCGCTGCAACTGTATGCCTTGCTTTGGCGTCAATTCAGCGTGATCCTCCCAATTAAAAATGCGAGCGATGTCTCCCGCCACGACAACGAACCAAGCCGCGTTTCCTGGATGTTGGAATGCTGTCAACTCATGCGCGGGTTCCGAGCCAGTCTGACTCTGGAGACCCGTCCAAGCGATGTTGGTAGAAGCAGATTCCTGACCACTCGACTGGTTATCCTTTGAGACTTGTTGACTAGACGGCAACTCCCAAAGCAACGTAGCCGTGCGGCTAATGATAAGAAGGCGATCTGCAGACTCATTGACAAGTAGTTGCATCACGACACTACCCACTCGTTGGTTGAGCACGATCCGGGAAGGAAGCAACTTTCGCTGATGTAGTTTAGAATCAGCAGCGAGGTTTGATAGCGGCATGGGTAGCTCAGCGACAAGTACCCGGCTTGAATTATCTGCGGAAATGACCAAGTTGCGTGCTTCCGCAATCACAACTCTCTCGACGGACGCTCCTCGAGAATGGTCATAGATAGCACCAAGATCCTTGCCGTCCTCTGTAGAGAATAGTGAAACACCTCCGCTTTTACCCGCAACAATGCACCGCCCATCTCTTGACACAGAAAGCGGGCTACTGATTTCGGGATCAGGCGAGAAGTCAAATATTCCTTCCGTAGTAGGCGCAAGTGTCACTGCGTCACTGGCACTCTCCAATTCGTTGTTGTTCCGTACGAGGGCCGCAGGTGTCCATACATGGCATTGCTGGCTCTGGATATCAAGAATTCGAAGCCCGTCGGGGCTAAGAGTAATACCCCGGATGGAGTCGTCGAGCTTGTCCACTCGGTAGACAGGAACGAGAATGGTCTGACCAGTGCAGTCTTGGTCGAACTCGAATACCTCGATCCTTCCATGGCTTCCGCCCGTCGCCAAGGTACGGCCATCTTGAGAACATGCGAGTGTTTGCGCAAAGACGTCTGGTTTTGTGAATACGCATTCCATGCTTACGTAGTCGAATAAACACAATCGACCGTCATTGTATGAAACCACCAGAACCGGGATTTCCGGGTTTGGGTTGAACGTCATATCGTCAATGCCGTTAATCCCCTCAAGAGAACAGGTTCCTCGGAGTTGGAGGTCCACGACATTCCATATGTGAACAGGGTGGGCCCGGTACCCGACAGCGAGAAGCATTTCATCTGTGGCCGTCATGAACGCCGCGCAGGAGGGTGGCAATTTGGGAATAGCTCGCGTTGCGTACACGGATTCGTTGGGCTTATCGCCGTTTTCGGCCCATGATACCGACTCTTGGCTGCCAGTATCCAAATCCCTTCGTAGGAGTTAGTCGGAAAAGCATCGAACAATCTGGAAGCATTTAGCACTCACCATTTCACAACCTGATACGGCTGGAGCGCCCCAAGAAGCTCGGTATTACTCATGAACGAAAATTGAAGCGGATTTCCCTTGATTGGGAATGAGTAGGCTGGCTCCAAAGATCTTAAACTCCAGAAAATGAGATTATTCGGCCCGCATGACACTAGATACTGATCGTCAGGACTAAAAAGAAGGAAATTGACTCTCTCGCCATGGGACATGGTAAATCTCTTTTGGATAGTGTCTGTGTCGTATAGCCATATTTCGCCCGTGGAGAGCCCCACAGCAAAGTAGAGGTCGCCGTGGCAGAGAGTCATTGCTAGACCTTTCTGAATGTCTATCCTTGAAAGGCAGTCATCCCAAGTTCCAGATGGCATTCCTTTAACCACCAGAGTAGGCGGCCGGGGAGTTGGCGGAATTGCTCTTGATATCATTGACTCCGGGGGACAAAGGGGTGGGATCATTGAATGTACTGATGACGGACAGGTCAACAGTTGGGAACGAAACTTTGCTATAATGCGGATCAGATCTGTTGCCCAGGAATCTATAAGGTGAATGGCAGGGTCTGTAGGGGAAGTGTGCTTTGCTCTACGGGCCAAATAACCGCGTAAGTCCATTGCAGCTCTTGTGATTACGCTTAAGTCGTGGCCCCTCGCGACATACTCTATCCAACCGAGTACGTGATTCCCTCGGAAAAAGGTAGAAAGTTCGTCGATCAACTCGTCATCTGAGGAAGAGCATTTATACAAGTGGTCCGTGAAGAAGGTATACGCATAATCGAGGAGAGATTTGTCAAACTGGTCATTGGCAACCTGAGTTTTGACAAACCCTCGAGGCTTGGCAGTGCCCTGACGCTGTCCCCGAACGACATTGGCCCAGTCGTTACAGAGATAGCGCAGGAGTCGTAGGCCGAGGTGTGTATGAGCGCGCCTCTTGTCAACGGCAAGGTTAGGGGACGGGCAGTCGGAAAAGAGAAATTCTCGAGCAGTTTCATGAATCAGATGCACTTTGTTGTCCTGGTCGACGAACACCAGCTGCCCGCACAGACTGGGAATAGCCTTATCTAAACTCTGCAATTTTTGGTTCAAGTCGAGCTTGATGGCGCAACGTAATTCGTCTAGTGAAAGGGGACGAGAGGCAACAGTAGTCCAGAGAAGGATTGAACGCGCGAGAGCGACTCTACGTGCGTCACCTTCGATCGAGTGTACCATACGCGAGTACATATCGTGCAGTCCCGCTGGGACTTCGTTGAGAACTGCGTTCATAGCCTCTTCAGTCCAGGCATATTCAAATTCCTGCAACACAAGACGCACCCATAAGAACGAGCCGCTTGCTTTTTGGAGGATCTTCTCGCACATTGCTTCTCGGTCCTCATCATTTTCCAGGCGGTTAAGTTCCGTTAATCTCGTAGATAAGAATAAGCGCATGTCGTTGGAAGTATCGGATTCAGACAACATATACACATCTACCCGTGGTCCCAGTGATGTGAGACCCCGATCGATGATGTCCATATGACGGCTTGTGACAAATACACGAAGATTTGTCGGCAAGGTAGCCAAAAACTTCTTGGTGAATAAGGCACTGAAGTTTGCGCATTCGTCGACCCCATCAAGAACCCAGATATGCTTAGATACTGAAGGGACCTTGAAAATACAACCGACAAACAGTTTCCGCCATAGGTTCAGATCGTCTGTCTTGTCGATCGCCACGCCTTCTCTTTCTAGTTGAAGGACTCTGTCCATTATCTCTCGATCCTGGGCAGCCATTTGGAAGGCTAGGGACCTGAAACTGTCGTGGAGATGGGATTTTCCAGCTGTTAAATGCTTGTAGAAGAAGTAGCTGCAGCGGTCAATCGGGGACCTTAATTTCTCGACAACATGACAGCTTAAGACTGACTTCCCTGAAGCTGGTCGACCCATAAGCCAGAGGATATGTTGTCGAGAACCAGCTCTCCAGGAGTTGAAGTGGTGAGAGTCGAAGAACCAAGTGCCTGACCCGGGTTCTCTCAAGTCCTGGAGAGTGGAAAAATCTACATCAAAAGTACTATGGACGTCGAGAAACGACCTCAAACGCACGAGCTGGTTGGGTTGAAGGTTGGGTTCGGGCCCAAGCGACACGGACCGGGCTGGTTCTGTGGGGGGGTTTCTAATTAGGCAGAGAGCCATGTTGAGGGCATTACGAAGTAGTTGATAGCACAGATTCCCCGGATTGTCGAATTTGCATATGTGACGATGATCCGCAGGCATCGCCTGTACCTCCTCGTTCGTAAATCCTAATGTTGCCGAATCCTGGTCTACCACCTTTTTGCTAATGAACCCTGATCTTACAGGGTGGGTCTCGAAGAATGACCACAACTTCAACGCTGGCGCAACGTGGCGGAAGTCGGCATTGATCGAGGCCAGGGACTGAGAAGTTTGCCCGAGGTCTCCAACATATGACTTCTTGACTCCGTAGGTAGTGAGAATGGCATCAAGTATCGTAGCTAGATTGGATCCGCGATGTGGGGTGCCGAGGAAGAACATTGAGTGTATACGTCTGGCAAGCTCACGACACATACGATCGTTACATGCTAAAAGATATGCCTTTTTCGCAACACAGCCACCCATGCTATGGCAGACAAAGACTATTTGTGTATCGCCTAGTCGAATGGAAGGCTCGTTCTTTAGAGCATTAAGGAGTGAGGTTGAAAAGTCATGGATAGTAAGAGGAGTCTGTCGCCGCTCGCTCCAGTCGGCCTGGTATCCAAATGTGTGGATACGAACATCTTGAAACCCCTCATCCTGAGGAAGCCATGCCTGGGGCCAGAAGTGAGACAGATCCGGCGAGAACGACCATGACTTTCGACTTCCGCCCCCAAGACCATGGACGAATATAATGTCAGCGATGGCGGTAAGCGGCGGTGTCGGGCTGTGAAGTGTCGTCAATCCTAGAGGACCCTTCACGTCGTCGAATACGCCCGAGGTGGTTGTGTAGTCGGTCCTCGATCTAGAGATGCCAGGATTAATTCCCGAACGCCGATCGCCTCCCGAACGAGACAGCGTGTCTGTGAGTGAGGTCCTTCGTAGCTATTCTCGCGGAGCGGGGTTAATATTGTCGTGGGCCTCGTGGCTGGGCAAGCGATATCTCGGAAATGGAATGTCTACTTACTTGATCCATCAGATCTGTCATTACCCGCCTGAATTCCTAGTGGAGAAATCCGATGAAGGGTGGGAAATTTGAAATGGAACTCTCCAACTTCCAAGTCAGGCTTCCAAAAATTCAGCATGGTGTGAGCTTGGAGACGTGGGATGAATGGGTATCCCATGCATCCCTGAATGCCAATCAGAGTGAGTGATTACCCGCCGAGGATCTGAAGCCTCCATGCAGGCTGCCCTGCCAGTAGAGAGGTTGGGCCATGATGCTCCGGTTTTATCCTATGCAGTATGCAGAGCTTTACGTTCACGAATCGGAACCTGCCAACTGTTCGGCATCATGTACAGAGCAATTTAAAAATGAAAATTGATTTTGATTCTGATCCCTCAAACACACGAACAGCTCACTGTGCTTCGACTTAACCACCACCAATCGACAGTGAGTGTATCAATGTGATTTGCAACAAAATAAAAATAAAAAGGAAAATAACGCAATCAAAAAAAATAAAATAAAATAAAATAAAAAAATAAAAAAATCATCGAGTAATCCTAGGCAATCCTGCCCAAATTCTCATGCATACAAGTCGGCAAGTCGGCGTATCTCCTCAAGCGCCCTGGACATCGAAGTCAGTATCATGCTGCACCCACTTGGTAGTTGGGTAGATAGTTGCGTACATTTGTAAATAGGCGTCCTGTTTCGGGAATAGTGCGGCGGCGTGCAAGTTGAATTTCCTGGTCGGCAAATGTCAGACTGAACTAGGAAATCATGGTCATGAAATACCTACAATGCGTACAGAGCGATTCGGTCGTCGTAATCTTCCTTGGGCTGGGAGATGGGAATGTGCGTGTGATACGCTTTAGAGTAGCGCTTGGAAAACTTATTCCGTTCTGGTCGCCAATTTCCGAGCTCATCTAGTAGTTGAGTTATGGTTAAACACATCCAAAATTGGGGCCGGGATAGCATTGTGAAGAGGAAGAGGACGTACACTCGTTGTGGGCCCAAAAACTTGAGGGATCGAAGACGATTCCCTGATGGGGGCTCTCGGCAGTGATGCCGGCGTTTCCGTACCATAAGTCTCCATGAACCAGCGAAGGTTGAATTTTCCGTCCGTCGCTCTCCAAGGGACCCAACAGCCTTGGAATAACTTTGTTGAACAATGCGGGCTGAAGAGTATTGAGTGCCTCACTAGGGCCTGCTCTCTCTTCTCGAACCTTGAGGACTTGTCGCAGGGCATTGGCGAAGAAAGTCTCCCAGCTGTCACACCACGTATTGTCCTGGGGAAGATCACCGTTATACGTCGTGCAATGGAATCCGAACTTGCCTTCCGGTGACGTGTGGTTCGAATGAAGTTGAGCGAGCTTCTTACAGAATGGCTCCGGGTCGGGGATACCTTTGATGAAGTCATAAAATTTGCACACATAGAAATGTGAGTCTGGGTCGGTCCTGAAGGTGCCCCAAGCGATTGGCTTCGGGCAGAAATCAGGAGTCAAGGCATAAATGGCTGATGTCGAAGCAAACTCTCCCTTCAAGGCCTCTAATCCGTGGCGCCCCTTCGAGATCTAAGGATAACAGTATTAGGCGGTTAACAACATTGAACCTTTTAATTCCCTAGCTGGACAAACTCGACGAAACTCACCTTCATGAAGTACCTGTCTTCTGTACCTCCCGTATTGCGCACCTTGATGCGCATGCCCTCCGCCCACGCAGATTGGTGAACGAATGTAACATCCAATACCTTCGCCACATTAGGAAGGACTAGCATGGGTTCTCTATTAGCCATTTCTTGTCCACAATTCGATGTTCTTTCGATGATGGCTTACTGATCAGGACATTTGGATCGATCTGACGATTTTGATCTGAAACCATGGTTGAATGATGAGAGGAAAATTGTGAGATACGTTGGTGTTCGAGTTGACTTAGATTTTTTGGGAATCCCAGGAGTAGTTTCGAGGGTAGCTTGGAGGGCTTTTTATGCACCTGGAAACCCATCCGTCATGGATGATAACATGTTCGATGGCTCACAATTCACAGCGGCTTGCAGCATCTCGTCATTGGCTACTCTTCCAGTGAAACTCCAGGGTTTTGCTCTTCTCCAATAGCAATGGTGCGGCATCCGCTGTCCTGCGGGCCAAAGCAGGGGCAAACGCGTCCTCGGGAATAGGGCTTCGCGCATGGGCTGGAGGGTCTAAATTTAGACCTGGCCAAGGGCAATTTTTTGGATGTTCGTCGGAGCGGGAAGTGGATCCTCTACTATTGGTCCCCCTCCCCACTTCGAAGGGAGTGAGGGGTTGGTGGCGTAGAATTTTGGTCGAGTCTCAACCTGTTGCTCATCTGGGTATCTTTTTTTAGCTACCCAACAGCATGCACCATGGATCTCCCCCAGTCTTTCAATCTCGTGAATGGCCAGAAAATACCAGCAGTTGGCCTAGGGACGTTTCAGGGGGATGAGGGAAACACGGAAGTGAAGGAAGCCGTCAAACTGGCCCTGCAACTTGGATACAGGCACATTGACGGAGCTACTGCGTATGGGAATGAGAAAGAGATTGGCGAGGCGATTAGAGAGAGTGGCATCCCGAGAGAAGAAATCTTCGTGACGACGAAGCTGTAAGTAGATGATCGCCTCAATTTTTCGTCCTTTTCTGATTAAAATGGGAAATGACTTTTTAGCGCCCAAACATGGCATGAGCCCGCTGATGTTGAGAGGGCTATCGACTTGTCTCTCAAGAACTTACAACTTGACTATGGTAACTATGGATACTAGCCATTCCGGACGGAAGAGGGTTTTAAACTGACGCATTTTCTTTTCCGCTGCTACTACCTTCAGTTGACCTCTACTTGATGCACTGTAAGTCCACTTCGAAATCACTGTCTTTCGGGAGGGTGAAACTTATACGACGTAATAGTCCCCCATGCTTACAAGGCTGGAGAACACAATCGGACTATCCGACACCCAAGCGGTAATGGAAAGGTATTCAGAACTGATAGGGCAGAAATTGCGAAGGGGTTGTTGATACTGACCAGTACAGCCCGTGATCGATTATGACCTCTCGCGGAGGTACCCTGAAACGTGGAAGGCCATGGAGCGCCTAGTTGACTTAGGAAAAGCCCGGTCAATTGGCCTTTCAAACTTCAATGTTCTGAAGACGAAGCGCATCCTTGAAGTTTGCAGGATTATTCCAGCTGTCAACCAAGTAGAGCTTCACCCGTAAGCACCCTTTTCCCTTGCTGATGGTACGCGTTCGGCGGTATTCACTGACGGGAGCGTAGGTACCTGCCACAGCATGACCTGTTTGAATTTTCAAAGAGCCGTGGGATACTACTTATGGCCCACCAGCCTTTAGGCGGACGGCCTGTCGGTGTGGTTCGGGACCATCACGACGTCCCATTTCCGACTGAAGATGCCACCGTGAGTGATTTGATGCGCCACTTGAAGACTACCTGGTCTAATTGTCAACACAGATCAAAAATATTGCATCTCGAACGGGCCTGACTGCGGCACAGGTATGTTTCAATCGAAGGAACAAGAAAGAATAAACGACCCCCTACGAACTGACTCACCATGCTTGCAGGTTTGCCTCTCCTGGCTTGTCCAAAAGGGAATCCCAGTTATCCCAAAATCAGTTCAGGAAGAGCACATGAAGGAAAATTTGCAGTTGAAGCGGCTGCCAGTGGAGCTATTTGATGAGATTGAGCTGCTCTGGAAAGAACGCGGCCCGATTCGCTTTTTGAACCCATCTCGTCACATCGGTTTTGATATTTTCGACGAGGAGCAAGATCAACCGACTACCTCTTCTGCTGAGTGGGACTAAACATTGTAAGGATGTACACTGAGCTCTCTTGCCCTTGCATCGATCCATCAACATGGCCACTAAGAGCGTCAAACTAGATCGCGGAAAAAACTAAGGAGTTCTCATGAAGTGATGTTTATTACCAGCTCAATCAATGTCAATTCTCTGAGTGTTCTATCCTACATTGGGAAAATGCAAGTTGGGTGCTAAAATGCTCTTTTTCGATTCTCTAGATCTAGGTCACACGTAGCTCCTGTACCAACTTGAGGACACGGCTGATGCATCCATAGTGACTAGGTGACAATACTCCGTAGATGGTGTTGATCTCGTGGAGCAAGGTGCGAGCTAGGTGCAGGCAGTCGCACTGGAATTGGAAGACACGTCCGTTGCCGCCTGAGGATCACATTAGCCCCTGCCTCCCTTCAGTGTGACTTTCCCCCATTGGCGTCACATTAGAACTTAGCAGTCTCCAGCAGAGATAGCCTACTGAGGAGAACATCGAATGAGATCTCCGTCTTCGCATCTCAAGATGGAAAAGTCGTACTAAGGTCATCTTAGGGGCATTTTCCTTTGAAGTAACATGGAAGATGGGACATCAAGGGTTCAGAGAATCAAAGACATGCGTAGCATCCTGGTCCTGTCGCTTCCTGACATCCCGCCCCAATCTAGCCCTAACTCTAGCCACTGATTGTGTCGATATTATCTCGTCTCTCGTACGGGAGAGAATTATCAATGTAGCCTATGGATATCGATATTGGAAAGAAGTAGCACGTTGCCGTCCCTTCCTGAGCTGATTGACGAGCCAGAATAGTGAGAGTCGTCAGTCGACCATCAAGCGGCTAGGACATGTGGAGTACAATTCTTTTCTTTCCTACTCTTCGGGTAAGTTCATAAATGGTCAAAGCTCCGCTATGGATGGAAGTATGTCTGTTCACTAAGGCGTATCAAGAAGATAGTGGGTTGAAGATGAGCCAGGTTTTACGGGATTGCCGACGTAGTGATGATTGAAAGACGAGAAACGCAAGAACTGGAACACGAGCGAACACCTGGATATTGGGAGCGCATTTACTATAGAGTTGCGATAGAATGAGGAACGTATGAGAGAACTGTATGCATACTCATTTTGTTGCCTTCGGCGTGCCCTTTTCTTTGCTATTCTTCCCACTCTTACTTGGGTGGCAGGCTGGTCGAGTTTCGCCTTTGGGAATCGATCGTAAAACAGAATTGAATGAAAGTCAATGCGAACTGCTTCGCAGGTATTAGTTAGTGGGTATGAATGCCAGAAAAACGGGAAAGAAATAGGAGGCTTATCCCGAGACTTCAAGACTCAGCTGATTTACTTACTGCGGGCTTCGTCTCGACCATGTTCGGCAGGTTAATCGCCAAGTGTGGAAGACGAGCGAAAGAAGCCAAGCCGGAGGGCTGGCCCGTTTGCTCGCCAGTGATGTAGTGATGCTCTAATTGCTATCATACATGGCCTTGAGACCGTAATACTGGGTGCTAGGCCCGGCCACTGTGTTCCACGGCAGAAAGAATCTGCAAACAAGCCTGCGCCAGTTAATGCTACAAGGGCCATAACAAAGATCATCTTCAGTGCCAAAGTTCTTCCAAACTTGGATCAGAAAATGGCCCTTGGTATGCGTGACGGAGAACTCGGTGGGGCAAAAAGGGCAGCAGCTGGTATGAGTGTCGGTCGGAATGGCCAAAGCCATGTTAATGAGATCACGAAAGCGCAGAGAAGACCAAGCAAGAAAGTAACTCGTCTGGTGGATACAAACTCCATAGTCTTCAAACGAGTGGAGCAAGTCACGATCGTCGCTGAGATTGCCGGTAAAGCTCCAACGGGAGAGGAGAAGGTATTTACCATTGACAATCCTAGGTTTGGCCGTGAATTCGACTCGATAGGTAGCACTACGGCTCGGGTGAGTCAAGAGGATCGTCGTGGAGTAGGCCTTCATCAACTGGCTGAGATAGGATTGATGGACGTTGCCGAGACGCTCGTACTTCAAGGCCAGCTGAACCTGCTGGCACGACGGGTTGTACGGGATCTTGAACTTGGTGTAAACTCGGTAGGAGTGAGAAGTCTTGCATATATTGGTGGCGGTCGGTAAGTCGGCCTCGTTGACTAAATGGAGTCGAAGACAAGCTGCGCAGGCGACATGGTCAGGTCGAGTGCGAGCAAGACCGTCTATAACCTCCAAGACCTGGAGATTTGTGAGTTTTCTCAGTTCTTCAAAACACTTCTCACGGAAAATATTGCGAAGCGCTCTGAAAGTCTCCGAGAGGGAGAACCTGTCGGCGAGGGGGAGCTCCTCTCCGATCAGAAGCCAGATTTCGGGTGGCATTTGTTGGATTGGAGACCCGACGAGCATGGTCTCGCCATCGACGACTTCATCCTCAATGGACGTGGTATTGGGCTGCGCTTGAAGAGCGATGTCGGTACCAACAGCAGGCGCCATCCTTTCAATGCGATCAATGAGGATAAGAGGGTATGTGATAGAAATGACTGGGGATCGTCTCCAAGAGATCCAGATGAAGGACTGAAGGAAAAAAGGAGGAGAAGTTGTTTTGATCTGAGCCCTCCATTGTAGGAGTTCTTGTGGACTTATTAGGGCAAGTAATGGTTCTTTTCATTGAAGAAAGAGCCGTCCACAGAGGTCCAGAGATCTGTGATATCTCCGCGAAGAGTCTCTAGTCTGTTGTGTTGTGAATTGATGGGTCTTCTCAAGTCTATCCAACGCAGGAATGCAAGAGTCAAGCTTTGACAAATGGGCCTTGAACAAAAAGACATAGAGAAAGAGGTAGTGTGTATGAAAACAAGCTCTCTCTTTCGGTTCACCATTAGGAAACAAATATTGACATTGTTCCCCTAGATAATGATGATAGAGGATTAGTGTGCATCTGGGCTAAGAAAGGCCTTGGTCATATTAGCTTTCAGATCGGGGTTTGGTTGGCAATGCTGAAGTACTACCACGCTTCTGTCGAGTTGGCTTATAGCTATTCTAGGTTCTATACTTATCTTGTCTGGTTTTATTATGATGATAACATATACACAGTGTCTCTTCTAGCTTCCAAGGACTTGGACGTGTCCATATTTCAATAAACTTCAACAAAACAAGGGAGTCAACTCGTAATACTAGTTGGCTCTTAACCGCCTGCACAGTCCCTGGACCTACGAGGGCGGGTACAGTTTGCCATAGTCAAAATCTAGAGGCTCTTGATATAGTATCGTTGCTAGGAGTTGTGGCTCTTCTTCTCAGACCTGCATGAATATGCCAACGGGGATGTTCAGTAGCATTGAGTTCTAGGCTTACGTCTTGACACGTTTTATACGCTGTCATACTTTGCTTCCATGCAGACAGGAACTCAGCCCGTATTGTTCTATTGGGCATGTAATCATTAGAAGCAAGTGGTATTTAAATTAGAGTATCCTTTCGTGACGAAGGACAGGTCTGGGAAGAAACTGCGTTAAGCTGACATCCCCAATACCAGCCGACGAAGAAACGAATCCAGGAAAGATGCGCAATCAAGACGTACGGTTCCGGCAAGTTTGTGATGTAGGTGAACCGTGGACCCGTTCACAGGCGCTGTTCTTTAGCGAAGCAAGGGAATTAGTTACCACTCATTTTCTACCGAATCGGAAACAAGGGCCAATCAGGAAAAATATATAGATCTGCCGGTATCAAGGATTCGGTCTTCATGACCTGAAAAGTTTGGTTTCAAGGTGAGTGGCTTCGTGGTTAAAGATCAATTGATGGAAGAGGGACATTATTGCACCATGTGAGGCATTTGATGCTGTGAGAATCCGGGCGGTGCCAACTGGCAGAGAACAACGTACCTCTGACATAAGTCTATTCCCCACTTCAAAGGAATATGTGACTCACTTTCGTCAATGTGAACTTGGAAAAATCATCCTCTTTTACGAAGTGCAAAACTACACAGACGCAATTCCAGCACCATACACATTTCTTACATCAAGACCTTATATTGGCATCACATTCGGGTCTAACATACTCTACAAGATGCCAGCTACAGATGGTCTCCGTCAGTCGAAGCCTCCCCTCAGCAGGGAGAAAAAAACTAATATTTGACCTTTAGAACCCCCTCTGAGCGACGCCGAACGTGAAATCGTCAAGTCATATGGCGGTTGGAGCAATTTCACGGCGTCTATGGGCCTTAAGCCATGGAAGCCTGAGGATGCAGCGGAAGGGAAAACCATTTTAGAGGCATTTGTTCAGGCTGACAACGAGAACAAGACCAAAAATGATGCCGGAAGTGGCTCGCGAGCCTAAGGATGGGTAATCGGGTTATGGGAAATGGGCTTTGTTAGTGAAAACTCGCATGGTATCATGAATAACGTTAGACTTTCTCGATAGTCCAACTGCCAACTGCAGATCTTATCTCTCTAGATGTGAAATCTGGAGGGTATTGAAAACCTCGGACAACTTGCTTATCGTATGCCAAGGCTACTTCTTGATCTGGATATAGCTCCCAGCGTGTAAACTCGACATCGACGTCTGGGGTCAGGTCTGGGGTCAGACTTTGAAGATTCCATCTATTATCGACCGGTCGCCTCCTCTGGAGGGGCTCCTCCATCCAACAACAGCATAGAGCGAACCCCGCAAAGGAGACAAATAAAGTCGTCGACGACGCTAAGTGCAATCAGTGGAGAGTATGGCATGTCTAGAACGTGTAAGGGCTGTAAGCACGGAAGGCTTCCCGTTTCTAGCACGGTAGCAAGAAGACCCGAAGGACTTAAACAAGATGGTCGTCTGCTGAGGTGCTCGCTAGGTGATGTCAGAAGCGGTGAGGACATAACATGAATGCAACATACCCCCCACTTTACACAATAGAACGCCGGCCGATGGGAGTTAACAATGGATCAAGTTATCATTGGGTGTGACGGCAATTTGGCACAAGGAACAAAAGAAGATGCGTAAGCTCTTGCCATCTGCAATATGGCAGAGGGGTCTTCTCGTTTGTTTATTTATCTATTGAAAAGGAGAAGAAGAAAAAATCCCCTTTCGAGTTTGGTAGTTACCCATCGTCCCATATCATACGCATTATTGAATAAACGACAGCCCTCCCACGTAGGTTACGGGCAAAGCCGCCTCGTCTCCAGATCAACCGGGCCTTCTAGAAACCACATTACCAGATACTCTCTTGGCCGTTATTATCGAAGAGGATTCTCTTGTAAGGGTTGTGAGAAGCCAATATGCGAAGAGCATCAACACTACCGAAAAGGCGAGTAATCAGACAGGGCCAACAATATCCGCGTCAATGGCATGCGCTGCACAGTTCCCGCACTCATTTCTCTGCCCATTTCCTTTTTGTCAACGTGTGATGCTAGAGCCAGCTTGAGTAACCAAAGAGAGTGGGCTTCCGCTCTCTTGGCGTAAACTTGTGCGATTTCGGGTCCGACAATTTATACAGCTGGGCCAAATGACATCAGTTGACTGTAGCTATTCTTATGTAGCTGCTGCACCAGCTGTCCTCACATGTGCGGTCTTGCCAATGTCTTGGGTACACATAGGTCGCAAATTTTAGACCTAGGTGGTATACTCAAGGATGTTTGCTTTTGACTTTTGTTCCTGGGATGCGCAAAGTGTGACCAGGAACCTGTGATACATAACGTCAGGGCTTTCCTTGGAAGTAGTACAGAAGTTCTGATAGAGATCGTCGACTCTTCACTGGTGGCGCTCGTGTCATTAGGGCCAAACACAACCCCGTCGGAAGATGGCGGAGAGGGCAGTACTTTGAAAAGGCTTGCTACTGGGAACAGAGGTTGCAAGGACATGAAAGGTGCAAGCTGGTGAAACTAGGCCTTCCCCCAAGGGCGATATTTGCACATATCGTGACGTTGAACTCATCCACTTATTCCGGGATTTCTTGTCGAGCTATGTCGTCCCATGGAACCGGAAAAAGTAGCTCCCCTTCAGGTGCAGGAGGTATTTTTCAGTCAAGGCAATGGACGGACCCCGCCCCCGCGCTCCCCCACGCCATGAGCTCCGCGCATCATTCATTGTTGTCAAAAAATCAGCTAGTTCTAGAAGCTTCGGATCAGGAACGTCCAAAAGAGTTATCGACTGGGAGTAGATCTAACGCTTGCACCAATCATTGCCGAATCCCTAGCTGTCAGTCTGTCACCATGGTTCCATTGAGACCCACTACTGGAGACTAGTCTGCTTGCTCGAGGGTAGTTTAATTCGCGTGGATGAGAAAATTCTTCGGTGATTAGTTTATAATGACTGTCCCTCGCAGAGCCACAGTGACCCTCCAAGTCGATTGTGCATATCGTCACATTTCAAAATGACAGTCGAAAGTGCGGCCGCCACCCGGCCAAGTGATACTGAAGATGGTGTTCTTGGGAGATTCGATCGCGACAAAGATGAAGCTATCGCCATGGTCGGCGACCAGCAAAATGAGATTGATCCGATCGTTGCGGCGCGAGCGGTGCGCAAGACGGATTGGTTTCTTATCCCCGCAATGATCGTCGGATGTACGTCCGGCATTAGAAAACTTTCTTCCAACTTATCTGAACGAAAATAGATTAACCGCCCTTGCTTTGCAGACGGACTCGTCTACTATGACAAAGCTATTCTAGGCTCGGCCGTGCTATTCGGCATGACTGGCGATCTCCAACTGGCTGTCGTCGACAAATCCACGACGCCACCTACGGTGGATACTTCTCGCCTCAGCTGGGCGACATCCCTCTTCTACTTTGGCATGCTCGCCGGCCTCTACCCAATGACCTATGCCCTGCAGCGGTTCGATATCGGTCGCATACTCGGCGGTGTGGTAATCGTCTGGTCTGCCATCTGCCTCTCCACGGCCGGCGTGACGTCTTACCAGGGCTTGTTCGTCCAGCGTTTCTTCCTTGGGTTCATTGAGAGCATCATCCCCACAGGCTTCATGTGTATTGTCTCCGGGTACTACACGCAAGCTGAGCAGTCCCTGCGTCAGAGCTGGTGGTTCAGCAGCACCGGGCTGTTCACCATTATCGGAGGAGCCTTGAATTATGGATTTGCCCAGATCAAGGGCGGCGGCCTCAAGCCGTGGCAGTACATATACCTGCTTGCAGGGTCCCTCACTTTCTTGTTTGGGCTCTTTTGCTTCGTCGTACCCAACTCCCCCGTGTCTGCCTGGTTCCTCACGAAGGAGGAACGCTTCGCTGCCGTCGAGAGGTTAAGACACGGTCAGACTGGAGTACGGTGTACAAAATTCAAGACGAACCAGCTGAAGGAGGCGGTCCTGGACATTAAAGTTTGGCTCATAGCAATAATGATGGCGGCGGCGTAAGTTCTTTCTCTTATCAACTAACATAGATCTCGAGGTTACTTACCATACCACGCATAGGTATACCATGAACGGGGCTGTTAGCGGCTTTGGCCCGCTCATTGTTAGCACGTTTGGCTGGAACACCCTCCAATCCATCCTGTTTCAGTTCCCCCTCGGCGGTCTCTGTTTCATCGTCATTCTCGCGACGGGTTACCTCGGCTCCAAGTTCTCCAATATCCGGATTATTATGCTCATCCTGACTTGCCTACCCGTCATGGCTGGTTGTGCTATAATTTGGAAAAGTGAATGGACTTACCACGCCGCTGCGCCTGTTGTTGGGTATTCTATCACCGGCTTTTTCGGGGGTACTGTCAGCTTGATTATCACGATTGGGATGTCAAATGTGGCAGGCCATACTAAGAAGAGCTTCATGGCCGCTACTATCTTCGTAGCCTACTGCGTTGGTACGTGAAAACAGGAGGAGTACGGATTGTAGGTGTGATAGAGCTAACAAAACGCTAAAGGAAACATCGTGGGACCTCAACTTGTCAAGTCTCAATCCAAGGCGGAACATTACCCAGAGCTTTGGCTCGGCCTGATCATCTGGTGAGCGTCGAAGAGTAGAGTATGAAGGAAAAGAATCTATACTAACCCGCATCATCATAGCTACATCATTTGCATCGTCGCCTCCGTTGCGCTTTATTTTGTGCTATGGTCAGAAAATAAGAAGAGGGAGGCCGTTGCTGTGGACGAATCCGAGAGAGCTAAGCTGGCGTTCATGGACTTGACGGACAAGGAAAATCCGTACTTTAGATACGTGCTCTAGTGGGAGATCCCTGGGGATACAGAACAAAAGTAAAATAAAAGTTGAATAAAGTACTGATGAGGCAGTATTGTCATTTGAGCTACCTTACGCTCAGCTGGGTGCGACGTCCCTCCCCTCCCTTGCAGGGCGGATGCTTGTAGGGTTGTGTTAAGGACCAAGAGGAAAAAGAAAAGAAAGCAGTTTCGTCAATGCGCTCACAAACAGCTATATCTCGCACCCGTTGTCAATTAATCGACGCTCGCAGTTGCAGCATCAAAACAATCTTATATATTCCGGCCTCATGTTGACGGGATCCTCCACCAGAAACGCAAAGACTCCGCCTTGGTCTTGCAGGAAACTAAATTGTTGCCAGAGGCACCATATGAGTGACGGCGCCCACGTTGACACACTGGCTGTCGAAGACGATGCGGTCGGCACCAAGAGAGCCTGGACTCCGATAGATCATCTTCAATATTTACCATCGTGGGTCTCAATCTAGTGTTTGAGGATTTCCTTAGCAAGTACCTCTCTATAGTAAAATATATTGAGCGTGTCTTACCAGGGTAATGACCAAGCGGATGAGTTGTGACATTTCGTACCCAAACTTCACATTCAAACCCGGGCGTACACCAGTCCAGTGCATGGTGAGCTCAGTGGGTTCTACACCAGCATTTTCGAAATCGCCCACGCAACCGATGAGATTTCCCCACTCGACCTTCAAAGACCCATGGTGCCCCATCGTCACCCCCCTAGTTAGACCAACTTCGCACTCACAGCGAGTCATGGAGTCTGGTCCCATAATTGTTGGGCATGGGTCGACGGCCATCGTCTCAACAGTTGACGACAAAACAGTCTTGAAAGGATACGACGTCTGGAGTAAGGGTAGGCTGTGGGCTGAGTGTGGCGAGTCGAGTGAGGACCGCTTGGCAAGGGAAGACACCATTTACCAACACCTCGGCAGCCATCCGCTCATTCTCCAAAGCTTCGGCCTCAAGGAGATCCGACCCGGAGTCCACTCCCTCTGCCTGGAGATGGCACATGAACCCGCTCACTGCTGACTTGCGGCATGGTGCACATCGGGACTGGATACTCACAAATAGATTCCATCAGCTTGAAATCCAGTTTTGGTAGGTGCCTGTACTTTCCGAGCCTCTGATGCCCAGACATCCAGCAGCATCAATTGGTGTCGGTGCCAGGTTGGGTTCGTGGCCCATTGATCGTTAAGGTCCCCTGAGCGAATGCCGCACAAATTGCCCAACTGCCATTTCTCTGGGCTAGTAGACTGGGATGAAGGAAACACGGGCCGCCCCATGTTTCTGGTCCTCAAGAGCTCCGGGATATCTACAGGGGGCTCGTGGATGGTCAGGAAGAATGCAACCTTCCATCCAGCCATTGATCGATCGTGCGAGACGCTTTGAAGAACTTTGGATGATGAATCGTCGCGGATTTGGTGAATCACTGCATTGTGAGTTCCGAGGTGGGGCAATTGATCCAATTGATCCAACACTTTTGAAGTGTCCCGCCGCCAATGAAGATGACATCAGCGGGGTTCTGCTGAGCCTTCGCCTGTGTCAGTCGCAGTTTCCTCCACATCGACTCCTGAAAATTCGGAAATCGAGCCTCTTTTCGCCACGTTCAAACAGTCCCTGCACTCCTGGAGGCAGCCAACACGCATCTTGGCCCCATTAACCCGACCGTCCATGTGATGCTATCCCGTTCGACGACGAGATTTTTGCTCCGCGCCACATCAACAAACTCAACTCCTTTCACTTTTCGCCTCATCCCCAATATGACAGCCACAGCCACTATTACCGTCGACTCTCTCAAGTCCCCGGACGTCACTCTTCCAAACATCGTGCAGTCGCTAAGCAATCAGGTCCTCGCAGACGAGTCGAAAGCGGATGATCTAGTATGGGAGACGTGGAACTCTCTCTTCGCCGTCGTAGCCAAAACCCCGCGCGAAGAGCAGGGGAGGCTCATTAGCTTCCTTGATCTCCTGCGCAAGTCGTCTCCGGTCAAGAATGCGGCTGGCCGGGAGGTGACCGTCGAGGGCGGTGCTTTGTGGGCCGACCTTCCAACCTTTGGGTGGGTTGCTCGAGACCTGTGGAACTGGGGTAAGATGACAGGGCCCTTCCTTCACTCACCCCAATTTCCGGGTGCGTGGAGATTGAGCGTAGACAAGTGTTGACTTGATTCGATGCTACTAGATATCCACGATCCCGCGGCAACCCCGGAGGACTACCAAGACTGGGATAATAAGACCGCATTCCTAGCGCGCCTCACTTCGCACGCAAACCTAGGCAACGACGAGGATCCTCTCAACTTTTCAAATTTTGCCCTCTGGGCTATGAGGAGCGCCTTCGAGGAGAATCTCGAAAGTAGCGCCGCCAGCACCCCGGCCGTTAGAAATGCGGCACTCTGGGTCATCTATGCTGGCACAGCACTGCGCACATTGGCATCGGAGAAAAAGGATATGCCGGGAAACTCCGGAGCGGCGGGGAACAAGTTTTCCCAGAAAGCGTGGAAGGGATTCAACGAAGAGCGGTGGAATCTCTGGAAGGCGGGCTTCGAGGAGGCGGCGAACTCGGTCGATGAAGCCAAGGAAGCCGCCAAAATCATGCAAGATTTGCATTAAATAATTTAACGTGCGGGGAGATCTGCCCTGCTGGTCGAGAATGAGGAGGTTATCTAGCATTAGAGTCGAGAATATTTTTTCACATTATTAGTTGAGCTGCGCGTTGTTGCTGTATGACACCCGAGTTACCATAAGCTAGGGCTCGGGAGTAGAAGGCTGAAATTGTAGGATGGATGAGGCAAGGTGTTTGATTGCTATGGACAGTCTAATACCCTTGACTAACAGCCGTACCAATCCGAGGGTTTTTAAACCTCAGCTTCTAATCTGAGGACGGCCGAAACAGTATGCTTTTCACTGTTCTAGCACCTCACCGCAGAGTTCACCGTAGCATCATCCACCTCATTCAAGAGTCGAGGTGGGCTAGCCGGTAAGTCAGTCACTAGCCAATGGCAAGACTCTCTGTAGGAGACTTGAAGTGTTGTCTGAGTTAAAATACATCTATGCACGGGGTGTACTTCGAGACTATTCATTGTACAGACTACATTCTTGGTCAATGACAACTCAAGGAAGCCGAGCACTTCGAGATTTTGTCTGTTAAGACGATCCTAAGCCAGGGAGAACGGTTTCTTGACGGAGGGGCCCAAGATGCCAGTATCCAACATATTGGGAGTTGAAGTGGGGGTTCAAGTCTCACTTGAGAAGGTACTTGTCAGAGCCTCGGGAGGGCATTGTATCTACTCTAGCTGATTCTGAAGAATACGAGAACTGTACATCCATTCGAGAGTAAAGAATATACCCCCACAATTGTATTTGTCACAATTTCCATTCCAATGGGTCAAGACCTCACGGGGCTGGCTGGCTTTGCACCACTAGGGGATCATCTCCGAGCCCGATCTTCAGCCCTCACCAATCTCGCCAGCCCACTCAGCTTCCACACTTTCCGGTCTTTCAAAGTAGCTTGGCTGAGTTGGCTCGTGCATATTTCGGTCCGGAGGCCAAAGTAATCCATGCAAAAGGGCTTTGAGCACTCGTCACACTTGAGGGTTGGGATCAGCCCAATCACCAGCGGGACCAACTCCTCCCGCACCTGCATCAATTCTAGTTTCCTGATCTCTCAAGGGCTCTGGGTATCACAGTTCACGATCGGCCCATTCCGTAATCATGACATTGGCCGATCATCTCCCAATGAGCATCAAGACTATAATCGAATATGCCCAATTATACTCAGGGAGGGACATCGCTCACATCGTTGGCGCCCAAGTGCAGCGTCATCACTTCGCGGAGCGAGTTATATGTGCAAAAACAAATGCCCACACGAAGCTATCATTTTTCGCATTCGTGGCTTGCTTGTGGCGTCCAGTGAACAAGTGACCAAAGTGATCACACACATTAGTCTCAAAGGCTTGCCAATTTCGAGCCGTCTTCGAACAGGAAGAGGATCGAAGGGAAATGGACGAGACTATCACATCCAAGTGTCCGCGAGGTTTTATTGACAGTGGCTGCGGCTGAAGAGAGGATACTTGGCAGACTATTCTCAAAGACGGATAGCAATGTGTCTGGCACAAGCCAAGGACGGGCTATCCCGGAGTTAAAACGCCCACTCTCTTGGTCTTACATGCATGAACACTCAGCTAGAGTCAGGACACGAGATTTAACGACGAAATGTTGCAGAGGTTATGCCATTTTCGTCACTAAAACCTGCTTTGGGCGGGCAGAACAAGTGGTCACCCACCTTCCTAGAGTGATATGGATGAAAAAAAAAGCAAGCAAAAATGAACAATCCCTGCAGGGTCTGAAAAAGGGATTGGCTAGATACTTCCATCATCTCCAAAGCATCTCTGGCCGTGGTTAGTCTCCTGTGTATTTATTTCGCACCACTCGTGCCGGAACCGCTGCTAGGCCTCCCGAGCAGTTAGCATCCGTACTTCGTACGAAATCCTGGGAGTAGTTTGGAGTTACCGGATTCCTAGTTCGAGGCCACGGATGAATGGAGAATAGCTTTGCCGCGGCTTCCCCATCTGGAGGCGCAAAGAGTGTTGATCATGACCAGTTGATGCTCCGCTTCCTTCTCCCACTACTGCATGCAGCATCTTCATGCAGACGCTATGTCAGTAGCGCGAAGTGCGTGGCCAGATCCGGACACGCTTCTTCCTTGGGAGGAAAAACGGCGGTGTGATATTTCGGTCCTTAAGCCTTGGGGGGAGATGGTGCGAACACTGATGCGTTCCTGATAGTTGGTGGCTTT
Source organism: Scedosporium aurantiacum (assembly GCA_000812075.1). Classification (NCBI taxonomy): domain Eukaryota; kingdom Fungi; phylum Ascomycota; class Sordariomycetes; order Microascales; family Microascaceae; genus Scedosporium; species Scedosporium aurantiacum. The sequence goes on from JUDQ01000016.1 coordinate 152,934, forward strand.
TTCGAGATCCGCTGAGCCTCGCGGGCGGGGAAAATGGGCGTGACCGTGAACCTTAGGAATATGGTGAGGGGATGAAGCTTCAGGAATTTTTCTAGGCCATGCTTGTTTGTTTCGTGACGTGACACGCGCATTCTTCTTCACAGAGAGTGTTTTCATGAGATGCATCTCTTTCGCACTCGGCAGGGGTGTAACGGGATGGAACATGGATGTTGTAAAACGTAGCAGGGAACCAACCTGCCGGTAGCATCTCCGCCTTGCCAACGACGTTCCCCGGCGGACGTTCCTTGCCATATCCAGTCCAGTCCGCATCAATTGCCTCCGGACTTTCGGATTTTAGTGACTTACTCTGATCAGCAAGGGCTCGCCCGTTCGATATCTCCACAGCAGGTGGATCCAGGATATTGCCCTGCAAGGATCAGAGTAGCAATCTTCATGGGGCTGGATGCTCCTCCCTCTCCAAGCTACCTTCATCACTGGAGCCAAGCTTGGAGCCAAGATTGGGACCGCTTCTGGAAACCCGATTTGGATGGAAGAGCTCCCGGAAAAAGTATTCCTCAAGCTTGAGCTTGAGAGATATAAATATTTGAAAATTCTTCGTCACCTATGTACTTGTGCAGCTTTTACTCCCCGCTCAGCACTAGACTTCATATCACATATGTTATAGCCCTTGTGCTACACGTTTTTTCCGTCATCCGTCCAGTGCAAGGCAAGACGGAGATTGAGATGTCAATCTACAACCTCCGCTTGCAGGTTCGTCCTTGGAATATGACCCATCCAATGCTGCTCCTTTGAAGTGGAGAAAAGATCACTGACTTCAGGTCGACCAAGGCGATATAAATACGAACACATACGTACAAACACACTCCACCCTCTATCCTGGCCGGTTCTAGAGCTCTAGAACCAACAAAAGCCCCAGAACGATGCATATCGAACTCGGCGTTGTTACAGTCATCGGACTGTTGACTTCGCCTACATTGGCTGGCCTCCCCCCTCCTACCGCCGCGTTGGCTGCTGTAGGTCCATTCATCACCCTCACGTCCATCCTCCTAGTCTAGCCTCCTGGAATAGTTCCCATGTCTCCAACAGATGGATAGCAGCAAGTGTGGCTACCCCACTGAAAGGCATCACTAGATGACCACATTGGACGACATTCCCTGAGATGTTATGGTCCATTGGAGATGTCATGTTTCACAAGATTCAGCAGGCTAATTCTCATTCGAATCCTTTCGCAGTGTGCTGAGCTTAGCCTAGTCCTGCCAGGTCGGGTCTATTTTCCCAACTTACCCGGCTACGACCAACTGAACGAGTACTGGTCCAACCGTCAGGATGATCTCACCCCTACATGTATCGTCACCCCCGACAGCTCCACGGCCGTTTCCAAAGCCGTCAAGTCCATCCGCACGTGGAAGGCTCCTTTCACCGTCAAATCCGGTGGCCACGTGCCCTTCCCCAGCTCCAACATTGAAGACGGCATTGTCATTGATCTCGTCAACCTGAACACCCTGGAACTCTCCAATGACAAGTCTGTCGTGTCCGTGGGCCCTGGCCTCCGGTGGAGAGACGTTGCCAATTATCTACTTCCCGAGGGTCTCGCTGTTGTAGGAGGCCGTGTGGGTGCCATTGGCGTGGGAGGCTTTACTCTTGGCGGCGGTATTTCGTGGTTCTCGGGACGCTACGGCTGGGCGTGCGACAATGTGCGCAGCTACGAGGTCGTGCTGGCTAATGGCACCATCGTTACGGCCACGTCTACCCAGAATGCTGACCTCTACAAGGCCCTTCGCGGCGGTGGTGGTCCTAACTTTGGCGTCGTCACGCGATTCGATCTGGAGACTTTCGAACAGGGCAATATCTGGTACAAGGAGTCGCTGTATCCTGCCACTCTAACCAACGATGTTATCGAGCAATTCTGCGACACCGCCGTCAATGGAATCGCCGATGACGTTGACGGGCATCCCGTCATGTTTGCCGCGTATCAGCCTGCGCTTGGCGGCGTTGTCACCCAAGTCTTCCGCTGGCATGCAGTTCCCCCGTCAGACCCTGCCTCTGTCCCCGCAGTCTTTCAGCCTTTTGAGGCAATCCCCGACCTCCAGAACAAGAACGCCACACTCACCGTGCCAGAAATGCTGGACGTCTATCCCGACCCCGCCGGGTTCCGCAAGGGTTGGTGGGACACATCCATCTCGGCCGATGCCCCCGAGATCCTCCAGCAAGTTGTGGCCAACTATGGTACGTGGGTAGCAAACAACTTTGCCGACAAGCCCGAGGTCGTCGCCGTTCTCCTCATTCAGCCCATTGCCCTCTCGACGATCCAACACATGCAGAAGAATGGTGGCAACAGTCTTCACCTCTCCCCCACCATCGGCGCCCAGATGAAGATCAATACCTACATTACCTGGTCGAATGCCAACCTGGATGCCTTTGTCGAGAATGCTGCAACCCAACTAGTCAGCGAGACGGAACAGCTTGCTATTGATGGTGGTGCATTCGACGGTGGCTTCCGCTATATGAATTACGCTGAGAGGACCCAGGACGTTTACGGTCGCTACGGAGCCGGTGCCTTGGCCGAGCTCCAGGCTGCGGCTGCCAAGTATGACCCTCAGCAGGTCCTAAAGAAGCAGTGGAAGGGATATTTCAAGGTTTAAAGCCACTGAGCTTAGAGCTATGATAGTTTTCCTGTCTTGGAGGCTTTCTCTGCCGTTTGAGCGAGCCTCACAGTGTCTCAAGACTCTCAATTCCAACAGGAGTTAAGAAGGGTTCATGTACAAACCACCACTTTCCTCCATGATCAATGCAATAAAATTCAGTCTGAATAATTGTGACCTAAAGAAGGTGGCCCGGTATCTGCCGACTTCTTTGAGCTATTAGCTACACATGGAATGCATTTCCCGTGATGGAAAATAGATCGAACGAGGGCTTTTCCTATCTTGGGTAACTTTCCGACTTGCTCCAGTAAATTTTCAAAATTCGCAAAAAAGGGAGAGAGAGCAAAAAAAAAAAAAAAAAAAAAAAGGAGGAAAGGGGGGGGGTTGGCTTGGACAACCCTTCAACGAGGGAATCGACAGGAACTGCAAAAAAAAAAAAAAAAAAACAAAGTGAATCTCTCCCATGCCCGGATTCGAACCGGGGTCTATGCCTCACGCTCATCCTTCAATGAGAGGGCACAATGATAACCCCTACACTACATGGGACTATCTGATTCGCTGATGGGGCGGCGGACACTAGATTAACCAGAAGAAGCCATCGTGAGCGGGTCTACGAAAAGAAGCGTGATGGAATGGGCGGAGGACGCGATACTAGAAGTGGTAAGGCTTTGTCACGGATCAGATTCCTCCAGGTCATCACCGAGGTTATTTCTAGAGGCAGAGAGTGAGAGCCTCAGGTAGGAAACATCATTCATGCTCGTCAATTTCCGAATAACTAGTAGAATATATAATGGTACAAGTGGCAGGAGAAAGAAAGAAAACAACGAAGAAGGGAAAAAAAAAAAAAGTGGTACAAAGTGTGATCAATCCTAGGCTGGAATCGTCAACTTCACATCTTGAGCCTGAAGAGGTAGCGCAGCTGGACCTGCGCCACATCGTAACAGATGTACTCGTTGTAATACAGAGAGGCACCTTGAACATTAGTATCCGTAGGTGCGGAGGAGATATCGGGCTGTCGAGAGAGAAGGAAGCCAAGATTAGTTTCTTTTCATCTTTTGAGTTGGCTGGCCATGTGCAACGTACCATCTTGACTCCCTTCAGCGAAGGGTGGACAGCACCAGCATCTTGCCACTTCAGGGGTCCGGTTCGACCCATGCCAAAGGTAGAAGACATTTTGCCATTAGCTGCCGACGATCCAGCATTGTAGTCTGCATTCACCAGCTTTTGCATGGGGTCGCCAAGTTCGGCCTCGCAAAGCAGGAGAAGGGCGTGGCCCTGAGATGTGTAGTGGGAACAGTATCCCGCCGACTTGGAAGACATATCAGCGAGATAGATTCCCTTACCAAACATGTAACCTGGATATTATGAGTCGCTCGTTAGCAATCGTAACAGTGATAATTGCCCATTTACTTCGGATACTTGAACGAACCTGTGACTGGAGCGCATGGTGGCGCAATCAGTAGCCCCCGACTAAGGATGCCACCAAAATTAGTACACCTCGATCCATGCCAGAGCAGCCGCCTGTCACTCTTGATGGACGAGAAACGACTCGATTCGAATCGAGATCTCTCGCCATTACGCTCAATTCGGAAAATCTCCATGACTTGATAGTTGAAGCTATGCGTGCTGCCCTTGGAACCCTGTAGGTAGTCGACGAGGATTTTGAACTCGTTACTGTCCTTGTTTAGGGGGCTCATTTCTTGCATGCCCAGGTCTTGGTAATGACGGTCAAGGGGGTGGATGGAACTAGACTGCGTGTGGGCCTTCATGATGTCATTCGCTGCTTTCATATCGGACAAGCTTTCGAGGAGGTCGACCTCTTTCTTGAGCATTGCAGCGTTGGAGATGATTGGGGGTCGGTTGCGGCCGAAGGCGTGAGGGATGAGGGAATAGTAGAGGTTAGAAAAGTGCTCTATGGCTACGCCGCTTGCCATGTCGTACGTGGAGACCGCCGAGGTGGGGTCGGTAAGCACGGTGCTCAAATCCTTGAGCGCTTGGAAGCCTCTCATGATCGTACTCTTCCCAAGCTTGCCCAGCGGCAGCTTGTTGGCGTCATAGTTGAGCGATTCCATGACGTTGCTAAAGAATTTAGCATTGAAGATGAGCTCCATAAGCTCGCGCACAGGCTTCTCTAGAGTGCACTCGGCCATTTTGGGCATTTCATCATCCTCGTCAGAGGTATTGCCAGCTTTCTTGCCAGCAGCCTCATCGTCGTCCGAATCGGGGTCATAGCTGCGTTCAATATACGCATATTTCCCGGGCTTCGGAGCCTCGGCGCGGTCAGCCCAGCGATGACCAGACTTGTCCTTGAACTTTTTCTCAAAGTTCTTCATTGCGTCATTGAGACTTCCGTTGCCGAGCAGTGCTTTCTGACCTGCCTCGCCCACGCGACCCCACCGCGTCCAAGCGTAGAACTCCTTCTTACCGGCACCCACAACGAGCTGATTGCAGGAGAGTTAGAGAAAGGTTAAGATGAGAGGGTGGTGCGTCAGGGACGAGGAGACTCTTCATACCTGCACCTTGTAAAACTTGTTATTGTTGTTGCTTGCGTTTGTCTGGTTGAGTGAGGCGTCATAGATGACGCCGTCCGAGTCGATGTAGACGACAAAACCGGTCTTGCCAGAAAGATGGAACAACTCATCAACAGGAACCACCAAGTTGGCGGATTTGGCGATTTGACCCTCGGCAACAGGCTGCTTCTCCTTCTTCGCCTTCTTCTTCGGTTCCTCGGGCTCTGGAGTCTCATCCTTTACCTTGGCAGCTTTGCTCGACTTCGTTGCCTTGGCCGTCTTTCGTTTCTTCGGTTTCTGGGTGCTGGCATCATCTCCGCTGTCATCTGGAGAAGGATCGCTCTTAGCGATGGCGATTGGTCGCTTCTTAGCCGCCTGGAGGGAATAGTTGTCTTCGGATGGGCGAGCGTCATCCTCAATTGCTTTCAAGGCCCACTCGACATCCACAATCGTGACATTGTTTGCCTTGGCGGCCACGACCTTGGAAGAATCTTTTGCAAAATCTTCTTTGTTGGAGACAAGGTGGGTGGTGGCTGCGGTCACGCTTCTGGCAAATTTGGCGCCCAGCGCTGTCAACTGCTTCTGCAGGGTCGCATGGGAGAGAGACGGAAATGTTCCGCTCAGGGCGACAACGCAGCCCTCAAGGGGCAGAGATGGAGCAGCCCCATTTGGAGCAGCTGTTGAGGCTGGGGGGGTGGTGGGTGCTGCGCTCTGTGAAGCATTTGCAGCATTAGAGGCAGCCGCCTGCCTCCTCGTAACACGAGCCATCGCTGTCAATTTGACTTGGTAAGACCTTGAACTGAATCAAAAGGGTTGCATCTGGGTGCGTACGTTTGAATCGTGGCAGGATAAAAGGGGAAGCGGGCAATTTCCCAGTCCAAGTCCAATTTGAATAGTCTGGCTTTGTGGTGGGGGAACTGGCACGTTTTTGTGGGGGGCGGGCTGAAATCAATCGGTGTTTTATTAACGCCTCTGAGCCTCTGAGCCTCTGAGCAAAAGCAGAAAAAAAAGAAAAGGGACGCCTTTCAAGGTGTGAAATTTCGAGGAATGATCGATTGATGAGCAGAAGAGAAGGGGTCATGGAGAGTGGAATTCGAGGGACAGATGAACCTAAATAGCAGTTATCTGGTCTTAGCCTAGAAATCCTAAGTGCTCCTTCCTCTCAATTGAATGTGCTGGGCCAGGCTTTGGGAAAGCTCGAGGCGCGTGGTTGCCTAGTGCTACAAAGCAAATATTTTGTGTACCCTGAGGACTTTAATGGCTCAAGACGCGAAGGCACGTGGAGCGTGGAACAGCAGGTGCTAGGCAGAGGGAAACAACCGAAACTGGAAACCACTCAGGCCAGCTTGGCTCGATGCCACAATCAGGCAGCCGCGCCCCACTCGCGCAGGCAGAGACAGATTCAACCAAGCTTGCAAAGTGGGAAGTTGCACTGGGAATTGGAGGGAAACTGGGAGTGAAGATTGATTGCTCAAGGCAGGCAGGCCCAAGAGACAATCTACGAAGTCGACCCGCCCGCTGCTACCAGCTGCAACACCAGCCATCAGCTAGCATAATTTGCACTGGTTGACGCGAGACGTCAATTGATCCTGCCATTCCAGTGCTGTTTTCCCACTTGAATGTGCTTGCTGTTCAAGCCCTCCATTTCAACCCTCCATTCCCCAGTCAGACCAAACCTCGGTCCACGTGGGGAGCCCCAAGCCCTGATCTGGCGCCACCACATCCGTCCCCAGAACAGCGCCACTCCGCATAACTTCGTAAGACTACAGTAATGTTCTCCTGGTCTTTGACCGCTTGCCTCATGTGGATGAGAGCCACCAGGCAGGAAGTTAGTCTGGTGTCGGCCCGGGACAGTCGTTCTCGCCCCAACCGGCCCGTCCTGTCGCAGAATCTGACGCTGATTGGGAGGCGTCCCTAACATGCCGCTTCCGAGAACTGTGTGAGGCCCAATCATATTCTTCTCGTCCCTTCCATATCCAACCGCCGCGTAGAGTCGTCCCTGGCTCCTCCAAGTTGATTTGAAAATAATTCGGCCATCAGATCCCTGTCTCTTCTCCCGGCGTCCCACGAATCAAGCTATTACTGTTACTTTTTTTTCTTATTCATATTATCTTTTGCCTGGCCCCCACCGAGCAAAACGAAGTGTCGGGGGCCCCTGGGACGTAGGACTTGGCTGCGGATCCGTTTGGTCAAACGCTCACGATGTTCGAGTTGCCATCACGACATCGTGCGTTGGGCCTGCTCCAGATGCCATAGGGCAAACCACCCTTTCCAGCATCACCAGATTCCATAGAGCCCAACGCAAAAGGGAAATTATCTACGAAGTACAATGAACAAGCGCTCTCTCGTTAATTAACCCATGATCACCCACAAGCCATAACCCTTCCCGCCAGCTGATTTACTAGAGAGCACTATTGATGGGCTTTGGAATGCATGGAGTAGGAGCTAAACCCTTGAAAGCTTCCGCGCCATGTAGGATGTGAGATTGTAGTGTCTCCCTGACGCCTATGATGATTCACGGCAGCTGTAATTCCATGTCGTCTTTCTCACTGCCTCTCCTTAGACTTCAATTGCAGCTCTGCAACAAGCCAAGCTCTCCAACATTTCATCTCCAAACATACACTGAGCGCGGTTAGAGCAGAACCCGAGAGAACCACACTTGCCAGGTTCTTCGACTCTGTATCTATTTTCAAATTCAAAGGGCCATCAATTGCAAAGGAGCAAGTGCCGTCCTCAGATCTTGGAGGTAATCCGATCCCCGAATAGATGACTTAAACAGGCGCTCCGTTCATAATCTTCGCACGTCTATTCGATCATTCTCTCACTATCTTTTCCTTCCAAAATGGCTTCAGGACTTCCTCATACCAACGGAACATATTCCTCCAAATTTCATGATTCAAAGGTCGGTGAGATATTTTTAAGTCGCCGAGTCTGCGGGGGGTGGCATTGGGAGATCCAGAACTCGGCCGGTCTTATCAACTCCGCATTCCTGCTTCTGCAAGGCGCTAGATATGGTTTGGGCTGCCCTCTTCAAGAATAGTGTAGTCTCATTCTCAGCGATGCATTGGAGTTGGGACCATCATTGCCGTGTTAAAAGCGCTCTCCTTCAAGCTGTGGAGTACTGCTTCAGCCGCTATACCATAAGAGGCAGCTCTACTCGCACCGAACCATCTCATGACCCTTCTGCAATGTCGCCTTACCGTCAAGTGTTTGCCAAGCTGACTTCCGGGTGTACTGTCAAGCAAAGTGAAGTTCGGGCCGGTGGTACGGTATTCTTAATGCCGAATTCAACAATCGACCGGCCCGAGTGTTGAATGTCAAAGCTGCAATCCGCCCCCACCAGATGTGCTCATGGATCCCGAGTCGAGAGTCTGGCTCAGTGCCTAGAATATATAGACCTCCAACAACTTGATTATTGCTATCCACTTCAGAGTTTCCTGGTACCAAGATTCTTTGCTCATATTCCACTCCTACCTGCTCCTCTTTTCATCCATTTGCCCGTCACTATGCAATCTGCTGTACTTCATCGCGACCCAACGAGGACGTATCCGACAGCTGTCGGTGGTGAAGGCGTTTACGTTATCACCAAGGAAGGCACCAGGATTCTAGATGGAAGCAGCGGAGCCGCAGTGTCCAGCGTCGGGCACGGCAACAAGGAAGTCATTGAAGCAATAGTGGAGCAAATGCGCACACTAAGCTTCGCGTACACCTCTTTCTTCACCTCCCAGGCCGCAGAAGACCTGGCATCCCATATCATTGATCAGACCGGCCCCGGCATCTTCTCGAAGATTCTGTTCACTAGTTCCGGCTCCGAGGCCGTCGAGTCGGCTCTGAAGGTTGCGCGGCAATATCATGTTTTTAACGACGACCCGAAGCGTGTGAACTTCATCGGGAGGTTCAACTCGTATCATGGCAATACCCTAGGTGCCATGTCTGCGGGTCACAACCCTTCGCGAAGGGAAGCCTTTGAGCCCATGTTGGGCTCTGTTTTCCACCACGTTAGCCGATGTTTCTATACCGAAGATGGCAAGGGCCTCAGCGAGCAAGAGTACGAAGATCGTCTCATCGGCGAATTCGAAGCCAAGATGGAAAGTTTGAACCCGGAAACGGTTGCTGCGGTTATCGTTGAGCCGGTCGTTGGCGCCAGCCTCGGCGCTGTAGCGGCAACTCCGACTTACCTCCCTCGATTGAAAGCTCTATGTCAGAAACATGGCATCCTAGTCATTTGGGACGAAGTCATGTGTGGAATGGGCCGCATTGGATCATACCACGCATGGCAGAGTCTTGGGGGTGCTGCGCCTGACATCCAGACAATCGGCAAGGGCTTGGGAGCCGGTTACCAGCCGCTCTCGGCCGTTCTCATTGGAACGAAAGTATACGAGATCTTCGACAAGTGTGCATCCGGACCCAAGACATTCATGAATGGTCACACATTCCAGGCTCACCCCACAGCATGCGCAGGCGCCCTCACCGTACAGAAGATCATCCAGCGTGACCAACTCCTCGCTAACGTACAGGAAAGGGGCAAACAGCTCGATTCAGCCTTGAGGAAGCGCTTGCCACCTTGCGTGCTTGAACATCCTGGAAGCTTGCGCGGGATGGGACTCTTTCGGTGCGTGGATTTTGGAACTTTAGGAGCCTCGCTTGGTGGTCTGCTAGCGCAGGAAGTTGCCGATGAAACCTTTAACAAAGGAGCTGCCGTGTATCCGTGCGCTTTGCCAGTGGACGGCGTCATCCTGGCGCCTCCATTTATCATAAGTCCGGAGGAGATTGAGACGTTGGCGGAGGCTTTCTCCGAGGCAACAAAGACTGTTTTGCAAAGGCGTGGTGGCTTGGAGTCCTAAGAAATGCACGATCTTTAAAACCTTATTTTTTTTTCTTCAGTCCATTATAAACGAATCATAACTATGGTGGCGAGTACTTCATCTCGATCGATCTCTCCTTGAAAGTGTCTTTCTGGGGGAATCTCGAATACAACAATCGGTCATAGAGACAACAGTAACAAATAAGTGGATGACATTTTCAGGCTCCACTGGTCTGCGGATAGAAGGGCATAGGGGTAATAAGAAGTCTGGGCCATTACTCACGGCAGACTGCATATTATTTAGAACGCGTGCTGTTTCTGCAATGGACGGAGGTGGATGTTCGGGCGGCTTCTCAGTATAACTCAAATTAGGGAGAAGGTTGTAAACGATTACGGCAAGTAGAAATAGAATGACAATAATATCTAAGACGACAAGGGCTGGATGAAGTTGGGGCAGTCAACGGTGATGATTGGCGAGTGCTATCACCTGAGCAAGGTTGAGCACAATCGGGAAGATAGCCCAGAAGAGGTGTGATTGGCCACTTCTTGTACTAGGGCTTTTGTTTCTTTTCTTCCAGGTCTTTTGTTTTTCATTTCTTTTTTTTCTTCCTTTTTTTAAAAATTATACAGATATATATATATATATATATATATAATTTTAAAGCGACGTTGAAATAGCACTTACTGCGGAAGTTGGAGGCCATTAGTTCATTGTGGCGCTAATGTGTAAGAGAAAGCCTAGGACACCCAACCCAAAGAGGAGGGCTATCGCCCTCGAGCCGAGATGAATAAATGCTAAGAATCCGGTGCATTTTTAGCGCGCGTGAGGACCAGATCATAGATCAATCCCCTTGATCAAAGGAGGGGAAAGAAAGAAACCTGGAAAAGGAGGCGGGCCCCCTTTATTTGATATTACGCAAGAGGTCGCGAATGCAGCAAGCTCTACTAGCCGAAGCCGACACTTATGCAAAGATGAACGGTTCGGCGCTGCTGCACAAGGTCGATAAGCCAGCCGAGTTCTGGAGGAGGATATCAGCCGCAAAGGAAGCTAGCCATTCAAGAATGACAACATGTATCAGGTATAGTGCTAGCCTTGAAGATCTAGTCCCACACCGTTCCTATAACTATCAAGATGTATCCCTAGGAGGTACAATATCACTAATAAGAATAAACGTACCTAAGTCTTTCGAAATGTCGAGGGCTTTGGCGCGGTTGGTGATGGTGTAACTATAAGTTTCTACCTCGCTCTCTGATATGGTTAAACAGGCCACCCTCCGTTCGCTAGCAGGAACTAAATAGCTATTCACGATAGGAGGACACCGCAGCAATTAGACGGGCTATCAACTCTACACAAAGCCGACGATGTCCTGAAGGCTGAAATGGCTCAACAACGTCCGTCCAACGCGGTTGTCTACTTCCCTTCGGGTAAGTCTAGCGAGGAGGCGGAGATTTAAGCTCGGGCTAGAGCTGCAACTAGGGTAACTAAGGCATCAAATGAGCATCTTCTTTTGTTGGCCTCGGCATGTTTTCCAGCGATGAATACGTCCCAAACGGAGGAACAGGTCCAGATGGAAACGCCAAAGAGTGGTATATCAACACGGTTAGTCGTCAATGTAATTATCCCAGGGGCCCCAGCCTTACCCGAGACACATTGCTTCGTACGTCTTAGATGTCGACTATTTTGGGGGCATGCAAGCTTCAAGCTACGAAACTGTTAATAGTGATCTCGCCACAATGACCATGGCCATGAATTTACAGATAGCGAGCAAGAATTGTTACGTGGGCGGGGCACGGGTGTCTACCGACTATATCTTAGTTTTTACATTCTTTTCCGTTCTGTAAAGTCGAATACTGCATCGTGTCCGTGAGCAAGTGCTTCTTCGTGGGGTGATCTGATTGCACAGTTGGGGGCAAAAGTTTGCAACCCCCAAATATATGGATGGAATACGTTAACCCTGATCATTTCACTCACAGAATCGAAGTTTCGGTACAGAAATAAGTGGAAATCGCAGCCGTAACTGTGAGGTCAGTCCCCGCAAGGGGGTGCAGTATTCGTGGTGGTAGATGCAGGAAAGAGTTACAGGGATCCTACACGCGAGTTTAACGCTCACAATCGTCGATAGAGTTGAACGAACTATCAACCCTGTGATAGCCGCATGTATCATCAGCGATCTTGTCAAAAAGGCCTTCGTCACATCATGGCTACACAGCGTGTAGGGACGGCTTTCTTCTATCATTCTATAGATATGAATAAGACCCAATTCAACCTCTACGTAGATCTCGTAGAGCTGAGAATTCCCCATTCACAGAGTGATGAAACGATGGACCTGTATTACTATCCGCTTTGGCCTTGACTGTTTGGTCATTCGTCAAAGAATTGTTACCTCTGAGAGCCTAGTCTGAGAGTCTGTTGCTTGATCATCACTGTAAATTTTCTAGAGCTGGGGATAAATTATAATGTGTGGGGCTTGAATTGCTGAGCGTGCATCACGATAAGGAGACGCATTCACCCCCCACCCAATCGTAAATTAGCCATTGGAGGACCGTCTGGTCGAAGCTGAGGGACGGTAATGGAGTTAGCACGCAGTCGCGAGGAGCACGAGTCCTCGGCCATCGGAGTCGTCCAACATCAAATCTCTGCTGCGCAAAAAAAAAAAAAAAAAAAAAAAAAAAAAAAAAAAAAAAAAAAAAAAAAAAAAAATTATATCCACAGGCTTCGCCAAGACTGGCGCATCTCCCACATGATGGTCCCGCCGCATCGTCGCATTTCTGTTCCTGTCTCACGCCATGCGCCTTTTTTTTTCTAGATTATATCCAAGTCAGCCATAATAACTAACATTATAACTGAGTTTGCTAAAAATAGAGAATGGTTATCGCAACTTTGCTCCTTCACAACGTCCTTTCCTACCCCCTCCACAGAAGTCTAGGCCGGGTTGGACTGTTGGAGAGGTGAGAGAATGATAGCTCTTCGCGGTGCAGTGAAGGACTAGGATGCGTTTCTAGATTATTTCCTGCTTTGGATGGGAAGGGGGGGGGTTTCAGCCCCCGGGTCCAATATAATCCTAGTGAGACTGACCATGTGAAGGAGGAAATAAGATTTACCCCAAATGCTCAGGTTCAAGGGCAAGCTATGGGCTGCCCCTCAGTAGCACCCCCCAATGGGCAGCTCTTACGAAGTGTACAGCTTCCGTCCAAGGAAGGTACTTCGTAATTAGTTGGCAACAATTTTCTCGGCCAGAGTGTGTGGCTGTTTGGGGACGGGTCAACAGGATCGCTTCACTCGGATGTTCTAACATTACTATCGAAGCCAAGCATATGAAGATGGGAGCACTCGTGGACAAATCAGACGAGTTTACTTGTAGATCTCTTAAACCTAACTTTAGCTCGGCTTGAAGTTCCATTTTTGACCTCCTTCTTACTCTGTTACCTGTGCTCAATGGCCTTCAATAGTCCCTGCTATCATCGGAGCAAGTTACAAACTGGATGTTCCACCGGATGTTCCGAGTTTGGACAGTCTCCGACGGAGGCTCAAAGCCAACATTAAGGGGGACGCACTTCGTCAGCTCCAGCGGGGTGGAACAAGAAGTCTCATAGGGCGCTCTCGTACGATACGACGCTCTGAGCTGCGGAGGTTACCCTTCAAGGGTTAGCACGACCCACATCGCCATTCGCCATGCCTACGACTAGAGCCGATTTGGTCTTGGCGTCCCTCTCTCCCCAAGCCTCCACAATCTCCATGACCCCGAACTTTCGGGCGAGACCCTATCAGGGTGCTTCCAAGCGTCCACTCCACTCAATTTAGCACGGGAATATTTCCAGTATCAGAGGCTATCTCCATCCTCTGCCCATCCCCGCAATCCGATGCTTGTCAACTCCGCCCCCGCAAACCATCTCCAATCCCGTTTTAAAGGTGTCCGGGGCCCCAACATCAATGAGTGCCCAGACTCTGCGCTCTAAGTCTACTTCGTACGCCATTTTTGTTGAATGTGTGATGTGATAACGATATCAAGTCGTCCTCTCTTACCTGTGTTTTTTTGTCGTCCTTATAACGATCGGCCTGGCCCCCTTCTCGAGGTCCGCTTGTGGAGCTGGAGTTCAAATCCCGGCCCTGCCGAAGACCCACCAGAGCAACAAGCCGAGGCTCATTGCCAGGGACCCAGCCATTTTAGCACTAGATCGAGAAGACATTGAGCTCTTCATTCCTCGAATCGTTGAGAATTTGATTTTCTTTTGGATCGTTCCAGTTTCTTCACCATCAGCTCCAGAGAAATGTCGTCAAAACCCTCGCTATGTACTGCAAAATCCACGTCGGGACGGAAACCGACCCGACGACGGGATCCTTTAGCTTGCGTTTCCTGCCGGCGGAAGAAAATCCGGTGCGACACGATTGAAGGATTTCCCTGTTGGAGCTGTCGCCGAAACAATACTGAGGTATGCCCTCATGTAACCTTTCCCCCGCCTTCTTCCCAGACTTCCAGTAACTGATTCTTGCTCAATGTTCTCAGTGTATCCGACTTCCTAGCCGCCATAATAAGCCGTAAGCATTGTCCTTAAAATTCGTCGCACACCACCCGTGCTCTTCATCCCTTGATGTGATGATCATGCTTAACCAGGTGCTGCTCTAGACCTAAGAAATCCAACAACAACAACGCACCCCACAAAGATGTAGCGTTACCGGCTCGATTGCCGAATGAGATCCCCCGGAGTGAGGTTCTTGACGTGGATCTGGCAAGGCCGTTTGGCCTAGTTCTAGAACCTACCATACCGTTACCCATTCCCGAGACGACGGACATCATCTTCAACAATCCGAATCCAACCCCTCCCATCAATTATGATTTCTCTCTCCCATGCAACTCGCCGGCCCTGCCACCTGTATTTCCCGGTTTCCTGAGGCCGTTGCCAGCTAGAATCGACGCAACGGATACACAGTATCTTCAGGCCAAAGGCGCCCTAACTCTACCAAGCCTTGAGTTCCAAAATGCTCTACTCAAGGCATTTGTTGAATACGTTCATCCTTATATGCCGGTTCTTGATCTTGGCGGCTTCCTCAATATTGTCTATCACCGCGATGGCTCCAGAGGACAGACAAGTTTAGTTTTGTACCAAGCCGTTATGTTTTCGGGTGCAGGATTTGTCAGTATGGATGAGCTTCACAAGAATGGTTATTCCTCACGGAAGGAGGCGAGAAGAGCTCTCCTGCAGCGGGCGAGGGTAAGTCGATTCTATCCTGTCTCAAAAAGCTATGTCAAAAATATCGAGGAACTGTGGTTAACTGATGCGTAATAGTTGCTCTACGATTTTGATGTCGAATCAGACCGGTTTCTTCTCATCCAAACTCTGCTCCTGATGACGTATTGGTATGAAGGTCCAGACGATCAGAAGGACACCTGGCACTGGCTAGGCATCGCCATCTCCCTAGCCCGCTGCATGGGAATCCATCGTGATAGCGGAAGCAGGATGGCTCCGCCCAAGCGAGGACTTTGGAAGCGTGTTTGGTGGTCTGCCTTGATGCGTGACCGTCTCCTTACACTCGGGTTGAGGCGGCCGACTCGTATCTACGAGAAAGACTTCGATCTACCTATGCTCGAGGAAGATGACTTCGATATCGGAGTCATAGACAGGTACCATAGTGGCATCCTGCCGAACTGCGAGCTGATTCGAAACGTGGAGATGCAACGTGACCTCGCTTTGTTGTGCATAGCCAAGGTGAAACTCCTAGTGTGTACGGGACACATTCTCGACGCGCAATATGCTATGAAACCTCGCGAGACCTTGAAGCCGGAGAGGAACGCCGTCGAAAGCACTATGATGATGTTTCCCACAAAGGCTCTCGAAACTGAGGAAATCAATCGTGCGGATGAGGAACTAAACCAGTGGATCAACTCTCTTCCATCCTGCTGTCAGACCCGCCCTCTACAATCATCGGACCAGCGCGAAGGCCACGCCAGCATCGCAGTCCAACGGGCCCTGCTGCACATGACCTATAACGCCACGATATTAGCCCTCCATCGATGCCGGTTCTTGCCAAATCTCCCGGCAAAGGGCTCTTCCTCGTCACCTGCCGAACTTTCAACTCGCAAGGCTCGCGAGGCCGCCATGCGAATCACGCAAACGGCTGCGGACTTGCTAGAGTGGAATCTCGAGAAGTTCCTCCCGGGGAGCGGCATCACGGCCTTCCTCCCCAGTGCAATCGTCTACCTGCAGCAGATGAGACACTCCGACCCTGAGGTGCGGCACAACGCCATCCACTCCTTCCGCACATGTCGGGGCGCGATAGAAAACCTTCGCGACTTGTACGTTACGGCGGACTTCGCGGCGATGCTGCTTGACGCGGGCCTCAAGAAATTTGGCCTTCAGCGCGACGTGGAAAGTGGCTCGGGGATGGGGAAAGTAACAGTTGAGATCCCGAGCGGAACGGCAACCCAGATGCCCACGCCCGAGGACTCGCTGAGTAACATCAGATGTGGATCTGATACAATGGAAGAGGCGATGGAAGTTGAGAAACCCACGGGTGCCATGGCAAACCCAGGTCAGATTTCAGTCATGGATATCTTTTCGCCGCCTCCGGTAGATTTCATGGTTGGCGATGCAGGGTTACTAGAAGTCGGGAACCAACACGACGCCGACTTTGGTGTATTAAACCTATGTAATGTGGATCTGGATATATTGGGTGACCTGACCGAGTTGGATTCAAACGCATTGTTTCATTCGACTGCGGAGACGGAGTGGTGGACTGAGTCTGTGACCAAATGAGGTGAACAGCACCAGCGATGAAAAGAGAAATTAGAGGTATTCTGGCAAACCAATCCCAGGTTACCATCACGGTCGTTAATGTTATGGATTATGACAGATTTGTCGAAGCTACATGTATATATTTACTAAGGAGGATAGGTCTGGTATAACTTAGGAGTCTGTTGCATAATTGTTTTCCTCCCGGCTCGTGTCATCGACGTCAAGAAAAGCAAAGATGGCCAGGCATTCAAATCCGACTTTTTCCATGCCAGGCCGTCGAGTTTCAGTTATGCCGCCATCATGAATCCAATGACTGCCATAGCAATGGGGGCATGTGGCGATGCTATGGCTGGGGCCTTCTTCAGCAGTCAGGCCTGGCTGTTCATGGGCGGCGTCGTGTGCTGTATAGGTTGGATTTCTAAGAGATAGGTATGTAACCTGTAGCCCAGAACTTCATCACCTTAACCACAGCTTATACCTGTGCCCCCAGTCACCCAAATGGTCGACACACCCCATACAGTTGCCCACCACCCAAACGTCACTTTGACCCAGTTTCTCTTAGGTTCTTCCTAGTTCTTTCCTATGTCTTCCTTTGCTTTCTTGTCCGATGGTCTTGCCGGGGCCTAGCTGTAGAAGTATAGTTACACTTAAATTGACCATTGAAGAGTCTAGAAAGATAAACTAGACATATAGAGGTCCCTATAGTTTATATAGGCGTTTCTCTTCCAGCTCTTCTTTAGTTAGCTGGGTCCTGGACTGACTAGTTAGTTGGTTGTAGTCTTGTCTGACTTGTCAAACTACTCTTCGACTGACCCGTCGGACTTGGTTCTGTTAACATCTTGACTAATTGTCCTGTCTCATGAGACTCTCCTTTCTACTGTGCCGCACCGTTCACTTACGACCTGGTCGCGGCTATGTCGTGACAGAAATGGGAATAATGACAATATCATAGACTAGCCTAGCTACTAGGGCGGACAAATCATATCGTTTCACCCCTAACCCTGGTCAGCGATAAGATTGGTAATTTTCTCTAACTTAATATATACTCCAAGTGAAGAGGTGGCAACTACAGAAGGATTTAAAGACTTGTACAATCCATAGCTCTTTTAAGTTACGGGTGGCCGCAAAGGAAGTTTCATGTCCGCTGGATCTGGTTGGGGCGTATTGGAAGAGAGCAACTCGGAGACCTTTCCTCCTCGTCGAGACAGACCCCGCTTCCTTCGGATGGCGCCTTGGATGCCTTCATTGTACGGACTGGCCCTAGAGCTGTGCCAGGTGCTTGTCGATCCCGTCCATCGGTTGCTCATGTTTCCACGACATCTTTGGCAAAACTCCCCACTTCCTATTCCAAATTCCCCTACGCATCCAAGGTTTCTTTACAATCTCATAAGCCTTAGTGTTTTTTTCCAGTAGCTTCTTCGGACCTCGATTCGCCTTGAATTTGTTCGCGTTGTCGCGAAACCTGATAAGTGAACTGGAAGAACAGTCGGGATGCTTCGCGCTTGTGTTCTTCAGCACTCTTTGGTCGTCTTGGTTTCTCTTCTCCTATCTTCGAGGAAGAGAGGGGATCGTTGCCTTCGGTTTCGGATTCAATCTCTAGCGGTTCTTCGTCCTTCCATAGCCCACATGGAATGTCCTGCTTATGTTGGTTCATCTCCTTCCACTTTTCGTTCCAGATACCCTGCTTGACCCAGCATTTTGGACATTCTCCATCGCTTGTTTTCTGGTATTATTACCACCACCGCCGCAGTCTTATAATTTATGACGCGACCTCAAAACGAAAACGCGGCATCTTGTGTGGAAATATGGATACATGAAGCTCTTCATTGACTATGCCCCTTGTCTTCCGGATTCTGTCCTCGATGATCCGAGAGGCCATGGATGGGATGGGATACGAGAGAGCCTCACGACAGCCAGGCCAATCCCAACTCGACCTCTTCGTCATGCCACGGCCGACCCCGGAACAAGGAGCGATAAACTACGACTTCATGACATATGACGGCTTTCTCGCGATATTCTTCATCCGTATTAATCTCCCCTCGTGATTCTAATCGTCATCGTAGCAGGTGATCAGTCGCAGCACATTGAGGAAATTTGGGAAAGAGTGGGTCAGATCTGCATCTGTGATGGGCAACTTGGTAGAATGCTCCACGATGAATGGTTGAAGAAGCACAGGGCAGATGCAACACCACCTCGTATCCGTCAGTGGCGTGGCTTGGCGCGCATTCAATCGCGCAGAGACAGACGGGCCAAACCGAGGCAACATACCACACCTCGTGCGGTAGAGCAGGGCTCTATTTTGGGCTTGAATCGTGCGTTTTGCGAGGAATGACCTTCGTATCCGTCGCTTGCATGCTTCGTGTCTCATTCCCCTCTGCCCTCTCCCCTGCTCTCACGTGTGGGGTGATTGGAAGATGGGTTCCTCTTAGGGTTTGCTCTGTGGTCCAATTATCAACTTGACGTCAATGACACGAGCCGGATGCATATAAATTCCACAAGATCCTTCAAGCACTCTGCGTGTTCATTTAAGCTTAACTTCACTATCAGACGAACCTCGAAAACGTCAAATCATCCTCTGTCCAAACATCATAGTCTATAATATCCTCTCTACACTACACGAGATGAAATACAGTCTCGCTCTCGTCATTACCGGCCTCGTTGCAGGCACCCAAGCCACCGACTATTTCCTCCGTTTCGTCGGTGGTAACACAGTCATCAATGGTCAACTCCTCCGCCTCAACACCTCCACCCAGGCCTCGCCCGGCGTCTCCGAACCGCCATACAATCCCGCCGACCACTACTCTCGATTCTCCGACTCCGTGGCTGGTGAGCTCCGCGTTGTCCCCACCAATCCTCACCCGCCCCCTGTCCCGGGCTTCCTTGCTCTGAGCGAGGACGAAAGCGTCCAAGGTGCTCTACGACTTATTGAGACCTGGCACCCTGAGACCGAGGGCGTTCAGGTCAGTGGATGGAGGATACAACGACCGAGGTGTGGCGGGTCGTCACTCCTTCGCTTTGGGGAGGGAAGCCAAAATCGCTGGATTGCTGTCCAGGAGGTGACAACACAGGGCGTGACAAGATGGGTACCCTGGTGGGTTACTGGAGATGTCCAGGGCTTGGGAGATTCACATGAGGTTGCGGACATCGAGGTTATATGGGCGAAGTGCCCCGTGAATTCGAATATGCCAGGCGGCACGGAGAATTGTTTGTGAGCATGGGCGTTTCGTTGAGAGCATTGCTCCTTGACTTACTTGTTGAAGTTCCATCGACTAGCATGATGTCTAATTCATAATAAAGCCTTCTGATATTTGTTGATCTAACACATTATCTTCCGTGGACCGCGCCAGTGACTATTTCAGGATTTATGATTCAATAAAAGAGCTGGAAGGCCACACATCTCACCGCTAAATTGGACAAAAATAATATCCAATGGTGGTCTCTAGGGCGTCGATTCCAGACTCTATTAGAGCCGATCATTCCTAGCCATCACTATCCATGTACGGACAGGTGGCTGCTGTGCTCAACGACCGGGAAGCACTTGAACACGAAGCACCGACTTGCCACTGGAGAGATAGAGCACTTTCCCTCGGTCGTGTTCCAGGGGAATGGACATCTCCGCATCAAGAGTCTCAACATCTACAATAGATATATCCTAGTCCAGGCGAATTTCTCTGGCTTCCCTCGAATCGAGCCAGTCCAGAGTATAGTGAACGCACTGCGACTTATCCTTAATGTCCGAAGATCCAGCAACTGCGTCCGGATAGTCTACCAATAATTCCAACGTCTCCGTGTGAAGAGAGTGCGATTTCATGTTACCTCTCTTTAGTTCATTCAGAGCTCCCTTGTCACACAAAGGCGGAAGCTGGTCATCACCGGACGCTGAGGAAGATGATTGAGTTGAGGCAGCTGACTGGGGGATAGGTGTCGGCGGGTGAACAAAAACAGAAGGGGGACTCATGATTTGTATGTTACCATCCTCGCGGCTGTCGTCCGGCTTATTCATTTTGCCGGTAGTTGAATTTTGATTTTCGCTTCTCCCCTCAACGCCATTGAACTCGATTTCTGAAGTTTCTGGAGTACTGGTCTCAGCATGGCTCTCAGAACGAGTCACTCCCGCTGTTGGCGTACTCTCCACATCCTGGCTGGGGCTTGATGCCTCGAGTTCGGGATTCGAGCCATCCGTCCCAGGGCCCTCAGTATTCTCAGGTTCCTGAGGTGCGGATTCTCGTTCAGCCCCTTTGGTCGTATTGACCTCTTCGGGTCCAACATTCCCAGTACTCCTAGCTACCACACCATTTAATAGAGTGACTGCCGATAGCAGAAGTGAGTGGGAGGCACTCTCATTTGGCTCGGGATATTTGATGCGCTTGTTTTCCCGGCGCATCGCCTTTAGGGTATCCATCCCAAACTTTTCTAGCTTATCATTGAAGCTAGACTCCATGTTCACGGACCCAAAATTAGGAAGTCTCCAGCGATGATATAGTCTCCCATGAGAAGAGGGGGTGTACATCTTTGCATGCAACGTGATGAATTCGTTGCATAGAAAGCAAGCATGCTTACTGGAGCACACAACTCGCGGATACCTCCCCTTTGGATACAAGTCGCAGTACGCCAGGATTTGAATCTCTGCGTGGACTGTTGTCGGTTCAAGAATGGCACCGGTATATTTCAAGAAACGCTCCTCTGCGTGCTTGTCCGACGTCTGGACTAGGCGGTGGATCGATGCCCTACTCTTTTTGCCTTCCCCGAGTCGGTCGAAAGCGCTCCCGAAATTTGAAGGGTTGGTCTGGGGCCGCACCTGCTTCAACATGGCGGCTGGTAGGTCCACGGCAACCGCCGTCATTTCCCTCGCGATGGGGAACTTCTTCGCAGTCTGGCACAAGAATATTGCCGCTTCGAAGTATCTGGAAACTTTCTTGATCACTCTTTCCAGCCGAGGCCCCGAGGTTGCGCCATGTACCATGCTCTCCCATTTCGGCGAGTTTCTCAAGACGAAAATCTCTCGGATGAGCGCTTTCATCTCTGCAGGCACGCGGTGGTTATCCCACGCATTGGCCCGCTGTATTACGGATCGAGCCCTCGTTATGAAAGACTGAGCTTCGGAATCCAAATTATCTGTGGCGTTGGCGCGCCGTAGCCCATCAACGGCTTCCTCGAGCAATTTTGTGATGGATTTTCTAGCATTGGAGTTATGGCGACCCTTTCTAGTCTTCTTCCGGCCCAAGTTGAGGCGCTCGAGGATACGCACTTCGCATATGGATATAATAGCATCCAGGACTCGATCACGGACTTCCCCCTCTTCCTCTGGCAGACAGGATAACATGTCAGAAGGTGGGATTGTTCTACCAGGGAAAGGAGGAGGTTCTACTTACTCTCCCCGATAAAACGAAGGTGGTTGAAAATATGTTCGAAGCCGTCAATAATCTTCTGGAGTGCAGACTTTCCATCCCCTGCGCTCCTGCGATTTACTGCAACAAGGACATTAAGCTTCAACAATGAACCTTCCTGGTATTCCTGGACCGATATCGCCGGGACGCGATACGGGTCGTCTTTCAAACATGACAAAAAGGCTAACGTCCCCGCCAAATGCCGTTCTCGATCGAAAGGCAGGCTGTACTCTTCATGTCGGAAAGCTAGGGAGCTCGGGCTATTCTTCGAAGGCTTTTGCGGTATTTGATGAAGGATTCGGAGGAGGGCGATATTCTCGGCGCATCTGATCGCCGCTTCGGTGGGTCCCTTGACGGGCGGTAAGTTCCGAGAAGTTCCACCCATGGCTTAACATTGATCCGCCGTAGGTGCGGGCGATCGGGGGAAAGTCGAGAAGACGCCGTGTTCTAATCGAGGAGTTGATTCGGCATTGAGCTATGGATTGGCCCGACATACTTTATATGAATGAAGAATTACGAGGCTACCAGCTCCCCGCTGGTGCTGGGGAGGTTGAGTGTATGTGACTGTTTGTTGGTCCCATGTCGCAGGCCAACCGCTGCCTCCCGCCTCCCCGCGGCCACCTACTGGGCCTCCTCCGCCTTTTTCGAATTTGCCAATGGGCCTCTGGACTTCAGAGTAAGCAATTGTATGTGTACACATTTCTACTTCCTCTAGCCTCTCCTGAGCCAATGTCATTTGGCGGAGATACCTAACCATTTCGGCTGACCCAAGGTACTCACCATGTAAGAATACCGAAGTCGTTTGCAGGATGGACGATCTCATCCCAGTAAGAGGCAGACCATGTCATTCAAAAACCGTTGTATCGATGAAGATTGGCAATGTCATTGATGCCAAACCTGCCCTCTATCTGCCACTCAAATGTGATATTCTTTTTATGTACTGAATAGTCTGCTATGGACATGATTGATTGGCAAAAAAGATGACAATTCCCGAGTGCAAGCCCTAATAAACGCCGTCGTCATGAATTCTGCACTCATTTCATTCCCAATTTCCCTCCCAGTCTTTAGAATTGTCGAAGCGAAGTCTCTGACGTGATTGCAAGCCCAGTGGGCCAGCCCCTGGCCCTCACACAATAAAAAAAAGAGTATAGATAAAAAAAAAAAAAAAAAAAAAAAAAAAGAAGGTCGCACCCGGTCATATATCCTCATCCCTCAGTACTATCGGATGTCAGGCTAGCTGAAACACCCCCCTTGAGGTTGGTTTCGTTGTCCTCTCTCCGCTCATTGACTCCGACTCGCCATAAACCTGCTAATACGGCTCGACTCGGGACCAACTCTTGACGGATCCCACTTGGATCCACCACTCACGGAGCTCGTCTCTAGCTCATCGTCAAGTCGAGCGAACTTGCGCTTCGCGAAAGGCCACCTTCTCCTCCTGTACCTCGTCGTCATGATAATGGCCACAATTACGATGAGAAGAAGTCCACCGGCAGAGGCACCGACGATAGGAATAAGCATGTTGCTGGGAGATCCCTCACTCGGGGCAGGGAGAGCCGGAGCCGACTCGGCGGCATCGGCGGCATCGGCAATGCCAGGCGTAGCATCGCCTACTTGCGTTTGCACGTCTGCCACAGGTGCAGGCACGGGCGTGTTTTCGGTGTTCGGTATCGCGACCAGCGTCGTCTGAGCGGGTGCAGCGGCGGTGGGCGTGGAGTCTGCTGGTTCGGGCGAGGTGGTAGGGTCCGCATTTTCGGGGGTGGGAGTGGGTACGGCTATTAATGTGGTTGCCGCTGCAGGAGTGGGAGTCGCAGGGGTCTGGGCATCGGCCGTCGCGCCACCACCGAGGAGGTTTCCGAGGTCGACATTGATGAGACCGTTGTTCGAGGGCGTAGTATTATCGACGTTGTTGTTGTTGCCATTTCCGGTGTTCTCGTTGGCGGTGTCGCCATCAGCTGCGTTTTGCGCTGGTGTGTCTGGTGTCGACGCTGCATTGCCGCCATTGAGAAGGTTGCCGACTCCGCCAACGGCACTTCCAACACCAGGAAGACCGCCAAGAAGATTGCCGAGGAGACCGGACATGGTGAAATCGGAACAGGGGTGATGAGAGGAAGAGATGAATTGTAGATTAGATTAGAGGAAAGTAATAAAGTGGAAGAATGGAAGATGCGGCGAGGAATTATAGAAAAGAGATCATTATATTCTTCCTCTGATAATATAGAATGGCTCTATCGAAATTTGTCGATGCCAATGTCTCGATCTGATTGATGTCATGTCAGAGAAGGGAAGACGTGGGCAGTTGGGGGCTGGCTTGAAGGGATGTCCTGGCTAGATATTGCCTGGCACTTTCCAGCCAGCCTTACATTGCGTAGTATTGTTTCGACGCCGATGAGTTAACCTCTCCCGCATCATTGTTGTATCGTTGTGGGTTGTGGGTAGGAGAGAAAAGGGGACTGGGCTTTTGTGTGGTTGGATTCTGTTACAAGCAGGGGCGGGAAGGGTTTCATGGGCAAGGCAAGTGTTTGAGCAACGCCGGATAAAACAGAATTTCTGTTCTCCGTGCTCGTCTAAAGAAGGAATGGGGAGTGCTGATCACTAGGAGCGATTAGATATTTACGAGAATCTATTTTATTTGTTCTACTATTTTGTAGAAACATAGGTGTATCATTGGTGCTGTAAAATTATTTTCTCCAGGCTGCTGTCGAGTCTCCTCTTGGGACAACTTCATCCCCAGTGTTGATGATGATGGGAGGAAAGAATAAAAAACAGCAGTCTTACTTGACAGGCCAGGATCTGGTCTCTTCAATGGCGGGGCAAAATGCAGACGGTCGACGCCACAGCAGATCAACTGATCCTCCGCAAGTGGTACGGTCTTTCCTCCAACGGGCAGCATCACCAATAGATGGTGTGGCCCTCGACTCCTGAAACAGGGGAACAACCCAAAAGATCAAGAAAAAAATATCATCGGCACAACATTCCCGTGGACAAGCGTCGTTTCCGATCGCCAAAGCGCCAAAGAGCCAAGAAACCCGACAGGTCCGGCTGTACGAAGTAACAATCCGCGTTTTCCCAGGACTCGTGCATTCTTCACATCCATCTGTTGGTCCAGGCCCTTGGCGTAGACTCCATGACCAGTACAAGGGCCCATGACATCGCCAATGATCTCGAGTCTCCCATTTCCCGGGAGCCGACGAGATGGATCGACATGGGGCCAGGTAAACCCCGGTGCGGAAAAGATCGGAGTCCAGCCGATAACCAATCAGTCCCGTGTATCTCGTTGTCGAGTTGATGGGACATTGAAATGTCAAACCTACTCCGTAGTAATATTAACAACTTCTAGACAATAACCTCCAAAGCTATATCCGCGTGCAGTATTACATCATGATTGCTCTCCAATTCCAGCTCCTCATTGTTGCCAGTCCAGACCTACGTCGGGACTTTCGACTCTCGTCTTTGGACTGTTTGTGTGCACTGGGAAGGAAGGAAGCAAAAAACAGAACCCTCCCTGCCATGACCAAGCAGAACGCCGTCTAACCGCAACCAATTAATACAAATCATCATCATTATCCCACATCACCCCATTAAGACCCCATTAAGTAATATCATTATGTGAACCAGAGGTTCCCTCTTCAGGTAAGGGTCGAACAGGTCTCGTCTCGATGATCGTCCCTTAAAGGAAGAACATAACCAGTCCGACAACTAGCAGCGACGCTGGTGTCATCGACCTAGCAGCTGCGCCGTCGAGTATTATGGTTGGCGCAGCAGGATCGGACGTCTTGTCGGGCCCATCCGAGGAGCCAGATTTGTCGCCATCCACCCCTCCGTTACTGGCTCCCGCGGTCGGGTTGTTCTGCACCTCCGACGTCGAGGATCCAGCATCACTGACCGAGACTTCAGTTGAAGAGGGCCTAGGAACCGTAACAAGCGAGCTAGTTGCTTCACTTCCGGGATTCGGGGCAGGATTTGGGGCAGCAGTCGAGGGCTCTGGCGCCGGGGGCGGTTGCTCGTTTGCGGTGGGCTCGACGATGGGAGCGGGTGATGGCGTTTGAGGCTCGCCAGGTATCGGCTGATCGGCGGGGCAAGGATACGTCTCGCCGGGCTTCTGGTAGCCGAGATATTTGGACGGTCGCGAGTAGTTGTTGAGGACGCAAGAGAAGGTATAGCACTGTCCTAATGCTGGGTCGAAGAGCGTCGACATGCAAGAGGGCGTCGCATTGCAAAGTGACGTACAGGCCTCGTTGCTGCAGGGTGCGTCAGAAGCTGTGGCTAGCGCCACCGCTGAGGCGAGAATTAGAGTCGAGACGTGCTTCATCTTTATGGCGCAACGAGGAGAGAAGCAGGAGAGTTTCGGAAAAGTGGAATTTACCTGCTTTTACGAACAGGAAGCAGAGAGAAATATTGGAAGAGGAGGCCATCGGGCCATCGCCATACCCTTTTAATTCCATCAATTTTTGTTTTAAAAGTTGGGAGGCTGGTGAGGCGAGGTTTCTTGCAGGTTCCACTGTCTCGGCGGTAATCACGTGGCCTTCCAGGGATCGTGGAACGTGGGAAGTTGCGAAGCAGAACACCAACCACCCGTAATAAAGCAGAGTCGGATTGCGCTTTGCACACACACCCTGGCAAGAATGCAAAAATGAGGCCAGCTCCAAGGAATGTTCCTACGAGTTAATACCTCATGGGCCCAGTTGCCAGCGCATCATCGAACACTTCAGCTGGTGGCAGTGACGTGGGGCGACTTGTGAATGGAGCTTGGCTGGCCATGTTCAAATCTCGAAATACAGTGGCGGGGCGCTGGGGCAGCTCTTCCCAGCATCGCCTCGCCCACCTCCTCGGCCCAAGATGAAATTGGGCGCGCACGATGTTCCTAAAACAAAAACATCAATGAATCAATGATCAATTCAGTCAATACCTTGAATGCTCTTGTGCTTTAAATGCTAATCAAACCAGGCTCTTGTCAACCCTCTAAACGCCCAAAAACTCCCGCCGTCCCCGCCCCATCCAGCCCCATCCAGCCCCAGTTAATGCCCCTTTTTTACTCGTACAATGATTAATTCTACAGGTAGCGATCGACGCCGCCCAAGAAGAGTGAGATGGCAGTCTCCGCTAAGTCTATCGTTTTCAAGATGCGCGTGTTCGCTGGCAATGCTTCAGAATCCAAGGATGGCAAAGCGCCTTTTCTAATGGTATTCGTTTCGAAGGATCAAGAGTAAGAAGCTGCAGTTTCCTGGAGTTAGTCACGATTCGAGTCAAGAGCCAACACGACGATCACCTACAGAATTGACAAAGTCCTTGGCCTCGGCCGATACTGTCGAAGGCAGAGGCTTCATATCGCCCTTAACGATGCGTCTCTTGGTCATGATCGGAGAATCCTCAAATGGCGCCTCTCCCGTCAAGAACTCGTATGTCAAGACCCCCAGCGTCCACTGGTCAACAGCCCTATTATATTGTGGTCTTCCCGGCCGCAGCATCTCGGGAGGCAGATAGTCGAGGGTACCGCAGAGCGTTTCCCGCCTGTTACTCGGTGCGTGCACGCTGTATCCGAAATCCGCCAGCTTCATTTCGCCGTGGAGCCCGATCAGGATGTTCTCCGGTTTGAGATCTCGGTGCATAACGTTCTTCGAGTGTAGATACCGTAGCGACTCAGCGACCTGCGCCGCGTACTTCGCCGCCCGCCTCTCGGAGAAGCGTCCTTCCTTCCTCAATGTCTTGTAAAGCTCGCCGCCCGATGCGTACTCGATCAGTAGGAAGATCCGCCTCCGGTCGTGGAACCAGCCGTAGAAGGAAATGATCCCCGGGTGCTTTAGGTTGCTGTGGACCTCAATCTCTCGTCGTACGTGAACCTCGGCACCGTCGTGGCATATTTCGGTCTTGTTGAGCACCTTGAGCGCACAAATGTAGCCCGACGGCCTGTGGCGGACCAGGTACACGCGTCCAAACTTGCCCTTGCCGAGCGGCCTCCCAATCTCGAACATGCCCAAGTGGAGATGCTTGCTTAGATTGACCGGCTTAGCCGCGCCGTCTTGTAACGTACGCGGAGCTGTCGCATTACTATCGAAGATGGACCGAGGCGTGGGGGCTGGGATTCGGTTGAGGCAGGAGAACTTGAGGAGCTGCGATTCGGGGGACGGGCCCGATGCGAAATCGGTGATGTGTTGGACCATCGTGGTCTCCATTGTGGGGACCTCTTTCGCTTGACGGGGAGGGCAATTGGACGTGGTTGGAGATGTCAATTGATCAATCTTTGAATGTTCCTCGAACCCTGCCTACTGTAAGGAACGATTGGATTTGGAGGGGGTTGTTGAGTAGCATTATTACATTGTGCTAAGCTTGGAACCCTTGGCCTTGTTTATTTAAAGGTCGGTTGCCGCAGAAACGCGCTGTTCGGTGCCCCGACTTTTGGGGTTCACATTGAGGCAGGGATCAATGATGCTGACATAACTACAACCCCCCCCCATTGCATTGCAAATTGCATTGCAATTAACGAGGTAAACACTTCGTACAAGCGCCTGCGGGCCAAATGTTTGGAGTACTAGGATGAATTTCACCAGGGCGGCGAGAATGGGGAAGTTTTGCTCACAAACATTTTCCAATTCTTCATCTGCGTTGAAAAACCGTTTGCAGAGGCAGCCAAAAGGAGAGAATAGTTAACTTGTAAAATGGGAAACGCGATGTTTTAGGTCCTTGGGGGCAGGCAGACAGGAACCAATCTTCACTCTGGAGGCAATCAATAGAGTTAGTTTCGTAGTTAGCATCCCCTCCATTATCTATCATATACTACCCACTGCCCTGCGGACCTTCACTTTAAGCCCAAGGAGGAAGGCATGATACGACTGCAGAAGAGTGAGGGGGAGGAGAACTGTCATCCATCGAGTCAAAGATGAAGTAGCTACCCTCGCCTCGAGAAGCTATTACTATTTTGGAGCAATTTAGCATCGTCGGACTCAAATTTCCCAACCGGGTGAAAAGCTCGTCGCGGGGCCTACTATAAGTCACCACTTCTCTTCATTCCCGCCGTGTTAATAGACTGACGCACTCATAGCGCAGGAAGTATCCTCGATGAGCCTGAGGCCGATGCTGGTCATCACATCCGATCACACTCGTGTCGAATCGTAAGCACTCAATAGATTGAGTTACCCTGATGGTTCTAATGACGAACCAACTACAGAGCGCTCTCGGCAGGTATTATCTTACATCTAGCGTTTCAGTCGTTGTGAAGGCAGTTGGGGCGATGACATCGAGGCGTTTACCAAACGCCCTTGTGAGTATATACAAGAAATCTAGTACTGAAGAGAACATACCTGGTACCGCGGCACGACCTAACTGGGGTAGAAGTGCACTGAGCAATGAGCACTATCGAGCTTGGTCGGAAAATTCGACGCATATCCGAAACTTCGTTCGGCGGCAGGCTACCAGAGAACGCGATGAGAATGGTGATCTGGTGATGGTTGAGGCGGGCGGGGTTGACGGAACGACAGAGGGAACCAGCATTCAGCCCTCCTAACGCTCTCTTGACTGACGTTCTCCGCGTAGACCCTGCAGACTTTAAGGCAGCTCAGGTTTACGAGCCCGTTCCCCGCAATCTCAGTTCTTCGAGTTAGACTCTAGCATCCATGATACGTGCAGAGAGCCTGGCATCCAGACCAATGGCTGGTGTCTCTATATCGGGCAGTTTTAACAACCAGTAAGCAAGCAGTTATTCCTTGGCTGGTTATATACCACCAACTCCAGAGACTCCCAGGTTCAAAAGCCTCGTATCACGGCTATAAATATGGGAATTTCTACCACGGGGTCATCTTAATATACAACTAGCTCAACTAGGCTGTTGGGCAGTGTATAGGCCACTGCGGGCGATGATCTGAGGCGTATAATAATAAATGCAGTTATCATACCGTAAATGACTTCGTAAAACGTAGATGCGGGAATCCAATGTGACATGCTCAGCCATTCTCTGCCAACCCCCAGAGACCACAAGTGAATCCACCCATCCTTACTCAGGCTTCTTTCCCCAAATCACTCTGACCCTGTAGAACCCATGGATATCGGTGTTGTTCATCTCGCGCCGAAGGTGGGCAGCGTACACCCTAACATCTTCTTTCGTCCACCCCTGCATATTCGCCATGTACAATACATATCCCTCAATGTCAGCGGCGATGCCGGCATAGGCGTACGTCCCCAGTTCCTTCAATTTCGGGTCCTTTGGCCATCTCCCCACGGGTACCTACAGTCGTCAGCCTCAAACCGCCCTCTTAGAGGAGGATAGGTGGGGAGGGGGATAACAAATTCCGCCCGACTCACCTTGAAGTCTCTCTCTTCAATGTCGATGTAGCCCGCTTCTTCCATCCCCTTCCTCTGCGTCCCATCGGCGACCATAGTAAAGGTCGTCCCGATCCTCTTTCCGCCCTCGACGAACAATTTGCCCCACTGGGCCATCGCAGACTTCTCCGTCACCGTGCCGTCGTCGCTCTCAAAGAACGGCGTCGTCTCGAAGTTTTCGAAGTATCCTCCGGGTTTGGTGCATCGAAATGCCTCCTTGAACAAGTCAAACCAGCTCTGGACGCTCAGGCCCCCTATCATGCATCTCATGTGGAAATAGTCGATGGAATCAGGGGGAAAAGTGAATGACTGAGTGCAGTCATCTATCTCGCTATGGCTGGGTTAGCCTCCGATGCCAAGCGCGGAAGTGATTAGTAGAGGACGTACAATTTCACATTGGGAGGAACCCAGGTCGGCTGGATAGGAGAAATGTCGGTTCCGATGACTTCGCAATTGGGAAACTTGTCCGCAAAGTCACTGGTTGATAATAATGTTAGTGTACGCCCTGGTTGAAATGCCGTGAAGACAATACCTACACTGCCCAGAGTCCGGTTCCGGTACCAATATCCACCGCTTTCTGCCGCACGAGTTAGCGTGAGTATTCTCATCCGGTAGATTTCGCCCGGTTACTTGCCTGGATGTCGTCTTTTAGCGGCGCAAGGTAGAGCTTGCCGTCCAAGGTAAGTGTGTGGACATGATGGCTTCTCGGAGTTAGCATTGCATCGATAACTCACTTTCCAAGAACCTACCCGATATCCATTGCCTCATTTTGCTTCTCATCATTGGAGCCCCTGGGGTTATCGGTTAGTAGACTACTTCACCAGACGAGGATGGCGCGAATTACCAGTACTTGGCATTGCCCCTGTCACTGTGGTAGGTCCTGCCGTGGAGGGTCCTGTATTTCAGGATGCTCGAGCTGAGAGTAGCCGTAGAGCTGGCGTTATCCTCTAACGTCGAGTCGCCGCCATCTGGATCCTACAACTTCTTCAGCTTATCGTCCACATGTGTAGCCTCCCCCTATCCACTAAGTCACTAACCAGTGGCGCCTGTGCCCAGTAATGGCCCGGCAATAGATCATCAGTTTGGGGACTCGGCGGCCTTTGCGGCGGGGACTTAGAGGCACGCTCTTTGCCGGGCGAGCCCGTAGGACTTCGGTTCTCTTCGTTCTTGCTCTCCATTGCAACCGTGAATGGTGACGAGTTGGGGAACGAGGACGATCACTCTTCGGGAAGCACGAAGTAATTAGTATAAACCCTGCTTTTAAACCGCGGCCATGGCGACAATTGAGCGGGGGTTCCCACTTCGAGTGCAACGATACATGAAATTCAAGTGATGGGGCGATTGTGTGAACGGCTCTAGGGTTTGGCTTCCCGAGCACATGCAATTGGCCGAGTGAAATGTCGATGGCATGAGGGAAATTTGGGATCCCCAGTGGGATGCATCCATTCGACCGACTGGCCTACCTAGGCTTGCCCGTTCCCTGTTGCTTTGAGTGCTTTGAGTGCTTTGAGTGCTTTGAATGCTTTGAGTCTTTGTGTCTTTGAGTCTTTGAGTCTTTGAGAGAATACAAGAACCATGTCACACGATGTGCCAAGCTCGGCGCTTCCGCTTTGATAGTAAATATCCAAACTAATAATATCCAGATTAGGCAGTCCAAGGGTCCTAGAGTCTGCCAAGTCCGCGAAGAGGGAGCGGGGAACAAACATAAAAAACATGTGGAATAGCGGAATAGCCATTGCTACATGGTCAGTGTTCAAACAGTAATGCTCTGTTATCCTCGATTTTGAGGGTCTGTAACATCGTGCTTTTCAAACGCGCCTAAAATAGTCGGAACGGGCCGAACCATCGTCGCGTTCCACAACTAGCATCAATAGTTCGTGCAACATGCATCTAGTACAATTGTAGTCTTGCATTAGTCGTCTCCTGAAGAACGAGAAGTCCGCCATCTTCAGGGACTGGATTCTACCCTCTACGGCGCCAACGGAAGAAGAGTGGTTGATACGAACCAGTGGTTCTCTCAATCCGCCACATCCGGCTGGGATGACCCTGTGAGCTGCTAGCTCTCCTGCTAGCTCATGCCATTCCTTGGAAACATCGAACACAACGACAGAGAGCCTACGCATTGGGTGAAATGCCACGAGAGCCGGCGTTTCATGCTTTGCGGCCATTTGTGAGGCCTGGGAGACGAGAGGTTTAAAGGCTAGAGTCTAGTTATGAGGGAAGGGGGTTGACGTGTTATAATATCGTCAGTAAACCTAGGTGGGAAAGGAGAGCGCCCTATCAAAAGCATCGTACCATAGCATCGTATCGTACTATGATGGAGCTGGGCAACGCAACCAAAGGTTCGTAGCGCATAACCCGCTCTTAGCGAATAAGCATAAGGCGGAGACAGCTTGATGTCAAAGTGGTCCAATGGACATAAAACAGCTGCGATGGCTTTGAGGGCTTTCTGGAATGGAGTGACCAATAATAATGCTTTGCACGGTATCACAGGCGAGAATAACTGTAGAGATAGACGAAGAAGAATAAGAAGTGTAATATTGAAACGAATAAGGAATGGCTTTATGCGAAAAAACCTCTTCCAAGTGAAGGAAACAACTGATCACCTGAAGTCGAAGACAGTTCCCTCATGCTTGCGTTCTCCACCTCTTCTCTTCCATGTCCGTGAGAACCATCCTCCCCTTATCTGCATGTAAGTGAGGTTGAACTTGCAGGCTTGCAGGACTGCGGCTCCTCTCTCCTCTCCTTGTGGCTTGGGTTGCGGCTTACCTGCGAAGGCATGCCACACCACTCCAACACAACACCTCTATACGAAGTACCATGTGGTGTGTTCGGCTACCTGCGATATCTTTTCACACAAGGCGGACTCGGCTAATTGCCATCACTTGCATAATCTGCTACATTACCGCAATCTATGCTGTAAATCAAAGTGGGCAGCTGACCATCCCCGATGCAGCGTCGCGAATCAGAAAGTGGTGATGCATTTTGGGGGTTATGTGCGTGAGGTACTTAGCAGGTTATTTCTCAGGACACCTTGGTTGCCGTAATCACGGACAGAAGTTCCTCACTAATCTTCACCAGTTCACAACCTCTAAACCAAGACTTCAGGACTTCAGGACTTCGGTCAGAATCTCGCAATGCCTCCTACCCCCTCACAGCCTCTCCCCTTGGTTCCACGATTGAATGAGATTGTTCCCATGGCAGAAGATGCTATATCCCAAATACGACGGACCAGGAAACAGATCTGAGACAGTTACACCAGATACTGCAACTTTTGCTAACACTACTCAGCCGCGGGCTGAACTTTGGAATGCAATTCAGGCCAAGCTGGGGATGACGTGGGTCCTCGGGTACGCATCTCCGGATAGAGACGTACATGATGAAGTCGACAGGGTGCGGGAGTTAATGAGGAGGGCAAATGCGGAGTGGATGTCCGAAGCTTCATGGTTCCAGCTAGTAAAGGCTGTGGCGGACGAGGACGAGCCTCTCGACGCCGAAGATAAACTATGGCTAAAAGATGAATTATTAAACTACACTCGTTGTGGACATGATATTCTCTCTCAGGAGCAGATTGAGGAGTACCTCAAAGGTCGAAACGAGATTGATGCGATGCGAGCGCAGTTCGCTCAAAACCTGAGGACTGAGAACGGCGGCATATGGTTTAGTTTGGAGGATCTTGACGGTGTTCCATCGACATACCTGGATTCGTGGAAGAGCAGCGAAGCAGACCCGGACAATAAATTCGTCCCATTCGCGAATGGTGGGACCAAAGCCGTCATCACCTACGCCAATAAAGGTGAGACTCGGAAGCGAATCTACCTTGCCAACGACAGGAAGGTCCCAGACAAGGTCCCGCTCTTCCAAATATCATCATCCGACGTGACACCCAAGCCCAGATGCTAGGTTATCCTAGCCACGGTGCCTTTTGTGTCGAGCGCCGCGCGCCAAAGTCTATTGAATGGGTCAACGAGTTCTTAAAGAAACCCCGAGACGACCTGGTTCCTTATGGTAGCAAGGAGCTGAGCCTTCTAATGGATTGGCGAAGGAAACACCTTCAAGACCAAGGAATAACCCTCGAGCATGACAACTTCCCTCCGTGGCATCAAAAGTACTATCAGCGCTTAGCTGAGGAGGAGTTCAACATCGACCGTGCCAAGATTTCCGAGCTCTTCCCCCTCGAATATACGGCCCTGGAAATGCTAGACATTTTCGCGGAGTTCCTTGGCCTCAAATTCTCTCCAGAGCCGCAGGATGACCTCGACGGCACCCTAATCTGGCATAAGAGTGTGCGAGTTTGGTCTGTCTGGGAGGAGAACAATGGGGAGCCCAGCTTTGTTGGCTACCTCTACTTCGACCTCGTCTGGCGTGGGAATAAGTACCAAGGCTTTCAGAATGTTACCATTGAGAATGGATAGAACCCTATCTCTCGCCTAGAACTCAACTTTACGTCTTGAAAATGGGGCTAATCATTCTGTAGGGATACTTAGAGCCAAATGGCAATAGAAAATACACCTCGACCATCTTAATGTGTGCTTTCCCGGCTCCTCCAGCAGGTAGAGCTATATTGCTTAAACATGAGGAAGTTGTCACTCTGTTTCATGGTACGTGCCGACAATATCTACTACCAAACAGCGAGAGATACTAATAATGTCTGATTACACCAACAAGAGCTCGGGCATGGGATTCACAACCTGTCGTCACGCACTAAGCACGCACAATATCATGGAACGAACCTACCACCCGACTTCGGAGAAATGCCGAGCGTTATGCTTGAGAACCGGTGCTGGATGAAAGACGTGCTCAAAAAGCAGAGCTTCCATTTCTCCAAGTTAAGTCCCCAATATAAAGAGCAATGGCATGAGACGCATGTTGGCGAAGCGGAGCCGCCAACGCAGGTTCCTGACGACCTGCTGGAGAATCTCGTCAGAGGACGCAAATTCAACCTGACGATGTGATATCTCCATCAATTGTATGTTGGCGATGTTCTTTCTCTAGGTGAGCGGAATCAAGTAGCTAATACTCTTGTCGGATAGGGCTGTTTCAATATTCGACATAGCTGTCCACAGTCCCAAGACGCACGAAGAGATCGAGAGTCTTGATGCTCAAAAGCTCTGGTATGACCTTAGGGAGCGGGTTGAAGGACTAGACATGAGCGAAGCCAGACGAGAGGGCCATGACCACGTTACCTTTGGACATCTCCTAGCAGGATATGACGCAGGCTACTACGGGTATTTGACGTAAGGCGCTCACATTTCCTCCCCGTTTCCTGTAGCCCGGCGCTGCTCCTCGCGATGCTGACAATGGCAGCGCACATGCCTGGGCGTTGGATGTTTTCCAGTCTGTATTTGCAAAGGACCCTTGCGACCGGAATGCTTGGGAGAAATATCGTCAAGGAATTCTCGAGCATGGAGGGGCGTACGGCGACGAGGTCAAGATGCTGGCCGACTTCCTCGGTCGACCGTCAAGCTCGGATGCCCTTACTCAATATCTAAGTAGCAGTTCTTAAGCGGGCGGCTGGCGCCTTTTACATTGGGGGCAAAGGCTTTTAAATGTGGCCTTGACCTCAGCACTGTGCACTCCTCGACCTGGGGTGGATGCCTCCCTCGACAAACGCTCTCTTCTCATTTCTTTTAGGTGCTTGTTTTGATGCCTCATTCTCTTTCACGTAGTATTAATCGCACATCGCCAACAGAATCTACCAAATCCAAAGAAACAACTCTAAACTGGATGTATGCTTTGCTGGTGTTGGATGAATGCCTCCCCCTTCCAGACCCTGAATCTAACTACCCACTCACTGCACAACCATAATGTTACAAAAACGAAGGAAAAAAAAACAAGGACAAACAATTACAACCCCGAGCCCAGAAACTACCAT
Organism: Scedosporium aurantiacum; assembly: GCA_000812075.1. Lineage (NCBI taxonomy): Eukaryota > Fungi > Ascomycota > Sordariomycetes > Microascales > Microascaceae > Scedosporium > Scedosporium aurantiacum. The sequence goes on from JUDQ01000016.1 coordinate 189,194, forward strand.
CAATACAGCCCGTCATCATCACTGGCCGTCCCGTCCTGGAACCCAGCAACCGCCTTTCCCTTGCCCTTCGACCTCCCATTCACACTTCCGAATCCCTCGTCCTCTTCATCCTCCTCATCGTCATCCCCATCACTGAACCCCGGAAACACCGGAGCCTTCCCCTTGCCCTTGCCCGCCGCAACCGGGGAGGCTACTCCCTTCCCCTTGTCCACCCCCTTTCCTTTACCTCCCTTCCCACCATCATCCCCCGTCGTCCTTGTCCCCTCAAACGTCCTCCTAACCCTCTCGTAGTGCTCCAACTCGCCAGCGCTGACGCTAGGAACAAGCTCCTTCTGCGCCTCGAGGAAATCCACTTCCGTAACCTGCACGGCTAAGTCCTCCTCCGTGGCGATGTGGTCGAAGAAGTACGCCGTCGAAATCGTCCTCCCCTCCGACGAGGAGGAAGCGTTGAGCCTCTTGATGCGAGTGTCCACGTGCGCCGCTTGTCGTGTGACGGCTTTGAGCATGGCGTCGGTGCAGAGCGCGTAAAAGTCGGCACCGGTGTAGGTGAAGGGGAGTTGCGCGGCGATGTTCGAGAGGATGACGGAGGGGTGGAGCGCGAACCTAGGTGTATCATGTTAGCCAAAAAAACGAAAGCAGAAAGGGGGGAGCAAGAATAACATACTTTCTGGTAAGCGCTTCGAGAATCTTAGTCTGCTTATCGCGCGTATCCGAAACCCCCAAGTAAAGGAGCTTATCAAACCTCCCCGGCCTCAAAAGCGCCGGGTCCAAAAGATCCGGTCGATTCGTAGCGCCGATAACGAACACGCCGCCGACGTCGTCCTCGCCGCCCGACATACCATCCAGCTCGGCGAGCAGCTGGGAAACGATCCTGTCCATGACGCCGCCACTATCGCCCTGATTTCCTCGCTTGGGCGCGACCGAGTCCAACTCGTCGAAGAAGACGACGCAGGGCCGCGCGTCGCGGGCCCGCTGGAACACGCGGCGGACGTTGGCCTCGGACTCGCCGATGTACATGTTGAGAAGCTCGGGGCCCTTGACGCTGAGGAAGTTGAGGCTGTATTCGGTGGCGATGGCCTTGGCCAGGAGCGTCTTGCCCGTACCGGGAGGACCGTAGAAGAGGATGCCAGACCGCTTCTTCATGCCCTTGGCGAAGAGCTCGGGGCGTTCCAGAGGGAGCTGGATCGTCTCGGTGATGGCGTCCTTTACGTTGTTGAGACCACCGACGTCGTCCCACGTTACGCTGGGGATCTTGGGCGCGCCAATGGCGTCGGAGAAGTTCTTCCGGACTGCGTCTACGGCTGCGTCAAAGTCTTCCTTGATGAGGCATCGAGAGAAGGGACCGCCGGCGACTTGAACGTCGCGCACCGAAACGGGGAGTTTGAGGGAGCTTGAGGTTGGTGATTTGCCGTCTGTGATTTGCTCGAGGCGGGATTGTTGCGCGATAACAGCGCGGTCTACGACGTCGACGAGGTCTCCCGCCACGAGGGCGGCAGTCTTGAGCGCGATATTGCCAAGGTCGACGGCGGGGTCAACGCTAACACCCCGGTCGTTGATCACTGACTTGAGGATACCCTCTCTCTCGGTCTCGTCGGGAGCTCGCACCTCCAACTCATGGGTGAACATGCCTCGGATCGTATCGGGGATCTTGTCCACTTCGTTCGTCGTCGCGATGAGGACGCGCACGCTCTGCAATATATCTTTGAGCGAGGTCGCGATCCGCTCGGCTGTGAGCGTTTCGATGTGCCGTATTACCAGCGCACAGCAGTCCGGCCCGCAGCCGATCGCGCGGTCAGCCCTGGTAGTCAAGTAGGCTTCTGTCTTAACATCACCTCCACTACCACCAGACTCGCTGAGGATGTCGTAACAATCGATGGTAAAGGAATGAATACCAATATCGGCACACGCGGCTTCAGCTACTGTCGCCTTTCCGATATCACGATGGGTTGACACAAGGAGAATGGCGACGGGCGGCATCTTTAGATGAATGGCCCTCTGGCTTGTGGCCGTGGCAATGAGCTCCCTCAGTTGCCGCCGTATCTGCGAGACGTATCTGACTTCGGGCTCAGGCAGAGACGAGGCAGACGGCGCATCGGGGAGCGGCTTGGCGGCCTTCTTCAGGCCGAGGTAGTACTGCCAGTGGTTGTCTTTGGTGCCGGGAATGCGGCTTATCTCGAAGCCGGACACGTTGAGCATGACGGACAAACTGTCCACGCTCGCCACGGAGCCCCAGAGGTCCTCGAATGCGCCGTGCTCTCCGTCGTCTGACTTGCTAACCTGGATATGGTCAACCTTGAACCAAGCGACAGCGGTAACAGTTGCTGCGCCAGGGTTTCCCTTTCCAGTAGCAGTGGTGCTAAGAGCCATTACATCATCAACCTCGGCCCCATCAGAACTCTCTCGCATCGCCTTCCCGAGACGAGCGTCAACGGGTATAGCAAGGAGATCGCCCCTGCGCAGGAGCCTAATCTTGCGTGCGAAATAACGCTTGATACCGCCAAGGACGGCGGTCTGGTACGCTCCCTCGGTAGTAATTGGCGATTTGACACGATGAATGCGGATATCACGCGCATCCGGCGGACGCGAAGCACTCGTAAACTTGGGCAAAGTTCCCTTGCCCTGGTAGGAGCCACGCTTAATGGCGGAGATTCGAACGTACGAAGCTCCGTCTAGGTTCGCCTGCAGGATGGGAGAGATGTACGCGGCCGGACTCGTCGGCTTCTGGACCTGGGAGTCGAAGAAGGAAGGTCTCCTGCCGTCGTGTCGCTGAGAGCTCGGAATCCTCGTCATGGGCCTACGCGAGTGGCTTTCGGGAAGACTGTAGACTCTAACGGGGCGCCAGTTTGATTCTTCTGCTTCATTATGGTTGAAGCTGCCTAGACCGAATGCCCCGAAGCCATTAACCGGGGGCTCCTCGGAGGCTTCAATGCGTACCCAGTCGCCGGAGAAACAGCCAATTTTGGAAAGTGAGGTGATGTCGACGTAGACTCGCGCCTCTTCGTCGTCCTCGGGTGCTGGCTTCGGGTGGAGCGAATCGTCCGGGATAGGTGCCATCAAGCCATGCGCTTTGAAAAGACGACCCCGATGTCGGTCTTGACGAGCAGTCGTAGCGGTGAAATTGGTAAAGTTGGAGAACACAGAGCCAGGCGTGCTGATTCCGTTCACCCTTCTCCCACGACCGATGGTGGTCGGAGTTCCCGGCTGAATAGTCGACACACCACTGGCGAGGGTAGGCGGCAGAGTAGGAGCGTGCAGCGAAATTATGTCATCCATCGAATCATCCGAGAGGTCATCCTCATCGTCTTGACTAAGACCGGTGTCGTCGGACTCGTTCTCGGTAACGGATACGAAACCGTCCGTTTGGCCGTCGGCGTCCGTCTTGTAACGTTCTTCAGAAGCTGAGTAGAATTCGTTGGTATCTTCGTCATCCTCCCGCACATCGCCCAGGGTACGGCTCGAAGAGATGGTCGGACGAGAGTGTTTCGGAGCATGTATCCTCCCACGACTCAAGATAATCCTCGTATTTGGTGAGAGTATTCCTTGAGAGACGGGTTCGCAGAGGAGAATCTCGCCAGGGTTTGGAGGCACATGTGTTACTGGGTGAGGGGGTAGCGGGAGGGAGAAGAGATCCCCGGTATGTATAACCGTGAGGCCACCGAGAGCAACGCGGAGCGCGGTTTCGAGCGGAGGTTGGTTAGGTGACGCAACGGATTTTCCCTTGATAGCCGATCGGTCTCTGTAGAATGTGCCTTCGCCATTCTCCAAGCGCTTCGTAAGTTCGCTTTCGAGCTTGACGTATACTGTATCCAACTCGAGGGCGACCACATCCAGAGCTAATATGTCTATCCCACTCCTGATATGGCTAGACAGTTTCGAAGGAGCAACCTTCTGGAGAGTCTTTGCGAAAGTTTGGAGGGCAGACGACGAGGGCGAGAACCGAATAGTCGAGGCCGATATTTCAGAAGACCGCACGACCGGAACGATTGACCAAGGCGTATCAGCCGCAGAGGAGTTCGGGGTCCAGGGAGTGATGGCGATATGGAAGACGGTGGGTTCGGTATCATCTTCGCCATCCGGAGATTCTAAACAGCCAAGCCAATAAGTTAGAGAGGCGAGACAACGAGCGAAATAGAAGGCAGGGAAGCTTGGCAAGGCGGGAAGAGCAAGACTCCAAGACCTAAAGTCCATACTAACCTGCATGACAGTGAGGAAACAGCTCCCTGAACAAATCATCAGATATAGCACCAACATCCCCTTTCATGTGGTCGGGCAGGACAAGCCGGGTCGCTACCGGGGGCTTGTCCTCCTTCCTCCTCCTCCCCGCACGCCTTTTTGGTACGGCAGAAGGCGCCGCCATCGTTCACGATCGGTATATAACACAAGCGACGAAGGGCAAAACAAAATCCAGCAGTTATTATTCCAGGAAGTGGGATTCGCAGACTTTTGCAATCATCGCCAGCGACGCGGGATCGAGGGGTGGGTAAACGGCAATTATCGAATTACACAGCTAACGGGAAAAGAGAGGGAGGAAAAAAAGGCGAATAGAGGATAGACGGAGAAATTGTAATTGTCGATGAACGTGAAGCTCTGCCTTGAGTCGTCCCGAGGTGGAGGGTTCGAGTTTGGTGTGTTCGTGTTCGTCGGTCAAAACCCCAAGCTCCGCGATGCCGCGCCGAGAATTGCAAGTTCAGAAGGGTCGAGCCTCGGCACAGTAGCGGCAAGGGCCTGCGTGACCCATTGAAGTTAATGTGGAGGGGGAACCGGACTTGCCTCGATGCATGCTCAAAATGGCCTGGCTCAAATGGGGCAGTCAATTTCAATCCAAAGTCCGATGGTACAAGGGTACAAAAGTACAAGGAACAAGTACTTCGCAAGCCACCTAATTTTGCAGTGATCCCAGAAAGCTTGTGAAGTGGCTTGGCTTGTGGCGCTTGCAGAGAATTCCGTCAGTCGAGCGAGGAGAGTGGCTGAGACCATTGTCAGTCGGGCTTCATAACGACAACCTAAGCTGCTTGAAAGTCAACGACCAGCAGTCATTAATCCGATGTAGTATAGTGGTTAGTATACTGCGCTTTCATCGAAAGGCACCGCAGGGGCCGGGGTTCGATTCCCCGCATCGGAGCTCAATTTTTTTCCTTTTTTTCCCTCTTTTCGTTGCTCCGGGAAGTATTTTTATTTTTTACTTTTGTTTCTCCCAATGGTCTGCGATCAATTGCAATCAAGAACAACTAACTCCCTAACTTTTTGTGGTAAAGTAGGCCTGTAATATTCGAAGGTAACAAACAGTGAGGGTGTGTACGAGGTCCTCATGCTGTCTCCTGAAGATCCCAACAACATGATCAATGTGCATCAATTGATTCATCCATCACTTCTGGCGAGGGGGAGGGGGGGGCATCAAATGTATTCATGTTCCTCCTTAACCTCAATATCAATATTGTCTGACCTCGATTATGCTTCTTCAAATCCCAAGGTCACAATTTCTGTTTTGGCTCCCTGCATTCTAAGTATTATCTTGCCTCGCCATTCCACCACTGGCAGTTGAGAACTGCAGAATATGACTTAGAAGATCCAGTCTTATTGCCCTTCTCTTAGAATCTCTTAGAATCACCCCTAGTTACTTCAATTTGACACTCGAGCCCGATTTCCGCGAATATCCAGAGGCAGCCAGCACAAGCGATTGCTCCGATTTCTCGTTAACGACCAGGCGGTGTTTGCATCAAGGAAAAAACAATTTCCATCCTCTTGATAAACCTCAGCCAAAGATCACGAAAATCATGACTCGCAGAGCTCGATTGATGTCAAGCAAACTAAGATGGGAAACCGGGTATCTCCTTCGCGGCTCTGCAAAGAGAGCAAGAGTTGATCCCCCTTCACCTCGATCCGTGAGGTGATATTCCAACGAAACAGAGAGACAGGCACAGGAACAGTCGTACAGCGAGGGCCACTTCAAAGACAGGAGTCATCATGGAAGGCAACCACAGTTGATCTCTGTAAGGAACAGCCTGAAGGAACAGCCTTGGGTATGTAGAACCTGAAATGAAGCACATGCTTGATTAACATTTGAATTGATCACTACCCCGACTTCGGTGAACCACCAATGACATCATCGACGAATCTCTTTATTATGTTTCTCCCGCAACTTAGCACAAGGGACTCCCAAAATCGAACAGAAGTTGATGGGATATGCTGTGCCTGCGATCTCCCAAATCCCGACTTAGGTGTGAAGAGGGAACCTCCCCGACAGCCAAGCCTGCTCCGTCAAGGTGACTTGCAATTAGCTTTGTGTCAAAACCGCCTAGTCGTGTGATAAACTCACGTCAAACCTCGCCCCATTCCACAGACCCATCAACCCCTGAGGTAACTTTTATTGTTTTTGTAATGACGGAATATATGATAGGTGAAGAGGCCCCCTCCCCGACTCCACGTCATGACGCTAGTTTCCATCTTCTCCTATCCAAGATGTTAGGACAAAGTTTGCGTCGAGGCTATGCTGTCGCGGCAATGCGGATATCTGTCACTTATCACTGTCAGAAGAATGACGGAGGGGTGTTTAAAACGTAGGCTAAACGGTGGTTGACGCGTCTTTCTTGCTCTCTCTGAAAGGTATATGGTTTTGATTCTTTGCAAAGGCCATGTTTCGCTCAAGAAGACTTCTTGAATCCGAGATCTTGCGAAAGACTGGCGGAGTATTGTTCTTCTCCGTTGCCTACTTGATTCGACTTTACCTGAAACCCTCTTTTCACTTTTGTTATTATTCTTCAAGGTGGAAACATGTCTCTCAGTTACAGGCAGACGGGCTCATCAACTCAACTAGAATCTCTTTCTTCCCCCCGTCGTCATAATAATGTGGCTCTACCTCAACGAACTCTAGGTGTTTCCTTTGATCGCAATGACTATGACCACACATCAACGTTGATCAGAACAGAGGAGGTACTCGTCCAGCCGGGCAATGGAAGAGTCGCTTCCGACACTAAAGCGAGAGTCCTCCCAGAGAAAAAATCTACGGAACGGCGGTCGAGATCTCCCGAAAAGATCGGTAAAGAACTTGAGCGACAGAGGACCGTTAGCTCTACAAGACAAACTGCAGAGACCAGCCATCACAGAGCTACACTATCTACCTCTACGAATACCCTCTTTCCCCCTCTACCGACATGGCCCGCGCCATCTTCCCTTCGCACTAGCCTCTTATACTTGGGCTACCGATTCGTCTCATTCTTTTTAAGCCTCGCTTTCCTATCCGTCATTGTGTTAGGAGCCCTTTTCACCAGTATACCGATGGCTGTTCCACGACCATTGGATAAGATGTTTCGAGGGGGTGGTCGACGCACCAGGAGGCCGTTCCATGACGAAGAAATAAGTAGGCGAGAGAGGAGAAAACAACAGGAAGACGCCTGGAAAGATACAAAAATGCGAAGAGGGATGGCAGACGATCGGAAGAACGAGGAGTTCATTCCCACCGAAGGAGGTGCGGATCCGATTGTCTGCGACATTGGATACTATGCGAGGAGAGTTGGGTTGGACGTGGAGGAGTTTGATGTTGAAACTGAGGATGGCTTCATCATCAATCTCTGGCATGTGTACAGCCCGAGAGATTATTCTGGATCAACGAGCAAAAGGGTCTCTTCCAAACCCGGAGAATATCAGAATAAAAGAATACCTCACAACAACGAGAGGAAGCCGAAATTTCCGGTTCTACTTATTCACGGATTACTCCAAAGCGCAGGCGCATATTGCGTAAACGATGATGAATCCCTCGCCTTCTACCTCTGCAAAGCCGGTTACGATGTGTGGCTGGGGAACAACCGATGCGGCTTCGCACCGAAACACAAGACCCTCTTGTACACGGATCCAAGATTATGGTGTTGGAACATTCGCCAGATGGGCGTCCTGGATCTATACGCTCTGACGACCAAAGTGCTCGAGGAGACGGGATTCGAGAAACTCGGCCTCGTCTGCCATTCCCAGGGGACGACTCAGGCTCTCGTCGCCCTAGCGAAAGAGCAGCGCCCCGAGCTGGGCGAAAAGTTTACGGTGTTTTGCGCGCTGGCACCTGCTGCGTACGCCGGGCCGCTCATCGGAAAGATGTATTTCAAGTTCATGCGTATCATTTCGCCCTCCATGTTCCAGATCATGTTTGGGATCCACGCATTCATACCGTTTATGATGACGATACACCGAACCATGCATCCTCGCATATACGGTTGGCTAGGTTACAAAGTGTTCTCGTTCTTATTCAACTGGACCGATGACCGGTGGGAGAGGGACCTCCGCGACCGCATGTTCCAGTTCGCGCCCGTGTACGTTAGCGCGGAGTCGATGAGCTGGTGGCTGGGACGGAACGGGTTCGCCAAGCACAAGTGTATCCTGTCGACCAAGGATATCGTACGGGCGGAGGAAAAAGTCGATATGGAGATGGATGGGTTCATCCAAGGGAGCAAGGAGTTGACGGCTCTCCGATCCGGACCAGAGAGCCCCACGCTTAAACGGGCCGTTGAGGTGTGTAGACGCAGACCTCGGGGGGTTACGGCGTGGTATAATGAACAAGTACCGCCGTTTGCGTTGTGGGTACCCGGAAGCGACGACCTCGTTGACGGGAAGAAGTTGCTGGAGAGGTTTGAGAGGGGCAGGGAGCCGTTTGTGACGGTTGTTCATAGTAAGGTGATACCGGAGTACGAGCACCTAGATGTCATATGGGCCATGGACGCCGTGGACCAGGTCTTTAAGGAAGTGAAGGAGGTGCTTTGGAAGACGTGCAATGTCAGGGAGAAGTGCCGGGTGCCCAAGGGTTGTGAGGATGTAGAGGAATGGATACCTCCTCCTAAAGTTAGCGATGAGGAGGGTGGAAGCCAATCTAGTAGTAGCAATGGTGTTGATGATTGAATTGTATCATGTTGCATTTGCACCAAAGCAGGATAGGATGGGGAACGAAGGGGACCCAACAATGCATGAGTCGATGGTATTAGAATAATGGCCGTAATGTGTTAATCAGACAGGACATCTAAAAGCCCATTCGCCATCATCAGCATCCATCAATCCCACAGCTGCTGTTACAAAACGGGAATATGTAGAGGCAATCGCACAAGCTGTCCATCGAACCCGCCATCGCTGTCAGGTGTCTTGAGATGTCTTGGCTGTCTTACCTGTCACCTGAAAAAATGCCAACCACCATCTCATAGATGAGACCCCGGAGATCTTCAAAAGTAAATTCGAGAATCCAAAATAAATTCGGATATCCGGACTTGAACCCTGGACGGAGAGATCGATCTAGGGATTCAGCGTGTCCGGACTGTCATGTAACTAGTACCGAGGGAGGCAAAGAGTTGGTCCATCACATCATATGAACGAGGCGACTCGCCTCGCCCTTCCTGTGTAACACACCAAACGACTCTCTTCTCCACCCCGAAGATCATTTCCCCTGGGATCACTTGCTTTTTCCGCGACACCCATTTCGCTCATTAAAAAGGAAGGGGACCACAATTTTTTTTTATCTCTTGATAACTAACCAGTGGCGTCCTAGAGGAATTGGGGGGACTTTTTTAACCTTCTTTTTTTTTTTGCCATCGGAGCCGGCTTGTTGGTGTGTCCGAGGATGCATTTGCCAGTCTTCACCCACGCTATCTCGGGTCTGGGTTTTCATGTGTGATGGATACTTGCAGATGCAGGCAAAAACGTTTATGGCTCGATGCATTGTGATCGGATGGGTGACAGGGTGATACTCCGAAGGATTTGAGCTTGCTCAATCGTACCTTCCCAAGTTCCAGGTCATGGCTCATTGATGAGATAAGCGATCGCCACGGCCAGGAACGGGTCAAACAAAGGTGGGAAGAGTGGTGCCGTCGGGTGATTGTCTCTGGTGCTCTCTGATGAAGAGCAGATCAATTGATTCATTGTCCTCCAAGAAGCTTCAAGTGTTCGAGGGTCCTGTTATCCGCCCCACCTCGAGATCTATCCCCGCGGACGTGGGCATCTCTCGAAGGGTTGTAGATGTGCGCGCGGTCCATTTGTTGCCTCCGAATTCGAAGACAACCAAATGGGCACGCCGATTGGCCCTTGGTCAAATGCTTGATGGACAACTGGCCGGCTTCGTCTCGGAAACCTACCTTGGAGTCCAAATAGACTTTCGGCCGTCTTGTCCCAAGTGGGAGCCAGGAGCACAGAGCACGGGGCAAGTGGCGATATCTGTTCTCCAGGGCTGTCTCCTAGAGTTAACATCGCATTGATTGATAGCCAATTGATCAAATGGCTTGGTGGAGTCGAGTGGAGGTTCGACACTGGACCAATTAGTACGAATATTGTCCTTGAGGCTGTAACAGAGTTCGGGCGGTTCAAGGAATCAAGAACCTCCCTGGTGAGCGTACTTCGTAGAGCGTGCTGCGTAATAAGCAGTGGTAATCCATCAATAAGTCCAACTCTGGCCTTCGTTGTGGTGGTCCACCTCCACTCGATGTACCTGTACCTTACAACCTCTACACTGGGAGATGTAGTGTACTGTATGAACACCACCCCAAACAACCACTCTGTGCCTACGAAGTATGCTGCCAGAAGCAACAGTACCCACCCCACCCAGTGCAGCGGGCCCTGTCTTAGCGCTGGCTGTACCGAGTACTTTGCTTTCATTCCGCGAGCTCCGGGCTGTTGGCTCTAAGCACAGAGCATTATCAAGAAAAAAAAGTCGACTCAGCACAGGCTTCGTTGATCAAATGCAATTGTGCAATTGTACTGTCCCACGAAGCCTATTCCAAAAGGCCCCTTCCTCCTAACTCCCCAAGGCCCTTCGACTTTGGACCAATCATCATGATCGATTCTGTCGAATCCTATAATACTTCGTAATTCACAAGCTTTGACTCTCTCGACTTCCTCGTACTTCGTACACCTCACAGGTGCATTTGACATTTGACCCATTCCTCACGACCGACACGGTTCGACCTTCCCCCCCTTCAATCTCTATCCCACGCGGGTCGTCAAAACCCTTTTACGACTCAACCATCCGCCAATTCAATATCGACAGGCAACGGTCGTAAATAACGCTACGCACTTGCTCATCGCATCAGATCTCCGTGATCCGAGCCTTCTATGGCCCTTGAACGCTAGACGCCAGCCGCTGCCTCCCATTCAACTGGCTGAGGAAGCGGCTCAACTGCACCTCTTGGCTTCTTGAATTCACCACCACCACCACCACCACCCTCCTCAACATCCTTTCCGTTTTAGCTCGTCATCGATCCGGCAGAGCCACCACTTTCCCTTCTCTCGAGCTGTACAATACCTCCGACGACATACCTCTCTTTTTATTTTCCGATATACCTAGCGAAAATAATACTAATAAACCGAAGACCCGTCCGACTCCTCATCCTTCCTCTCAGCGACGGCGGCTCTTGAACTCATCTTCCAGATGACGAGCGAGACGTCCCCGAGGGCCGTCCGCTTCTCCGGCGGTGAGGATGACGCGCGACCCGAAAAGTCCAAGACCTCGCGGCCTTCCTCCTTGATAATCGATCGCTCTATCGACCGCGACGACGACTATGCCGACCCACGGCCTCGCTCCCTCGGATCAGGATCGCAGGAAGACTTGACAAGCCTGGCGAGGTACGCCGAGTCTGCTGGCATCCCGACACCCAAGTCGTCACATGCTCCTTCGGTTAACGGCTCGTCGAGGAGCTCCCGGAGTGGCACTACGGATGCAGACGGCCAGCAGCTGTACTCTAATGGCAGCACACCGCGACCGATTCGCCCGACGGCTCCCGCGAGGACGCCGTCCAACACCTACGCCCCCGTACGACGCCCGATTCAGGGAAATTCGTCGTCGTCATTCAACGACCACGCGCGCTCTTCGTCCAAGACTCGCAGAGGCGATCGATTTAGGGACCGAGCCTACCTGCAGAGGCTGCGTCAAGACTATGGCAGCGAATATTTCAACTCGTATCCTAGCAACGGCGGCACCAGCCATGGCGACTCCGATTCCGAAGGCGAGACGCCGTCGTCCGAAGGCCCCTTTGACGAGAGAAACGAAGAAATCATCATGTTTTATGGAAACGATGATATTCAACCCACCGAAGAGGACATCAAAGATCCTGCCAACCGTGAGCGGTTAGAGTGGCACGGCATGCTTGAGGCCGTGCTGACAGGCGACGTCGTCAGGCAGGAGAAGAAGCGGCTGATCAACTCGACCGACCAATCCGACGGCAAGTCTCCGCGTCGCAATGAAGAGATATGGCTTGGCATCAGGTCCAAGGTCTGCGGACGACATCTACCTGTGCAGAGGAGGATGGTAGAAGACGCGCGGTCGATCCTCGATCGCACCCTAGAAGAAGTGATAAATTTCCAAATCAAGGGCGAGACCGAGGCGGGAAAGCCACCCCACGAACAGGTCAAGAGCATAGTAGAGGCGATTGAAAAGTGCGGCAACTATTATCCCTCATGGAAAGCCTTGGTCGCAAAGCATAAAGCCGCCGAGACTCCGGGCTTTGTCGAAGCGTACGGCGCCATCATGGCGTGGCATAATACCAACGAGCTACTCAATACCGAGCTGTCCATCCTCAAGAAATGGGTTGGCAACGATGATCTCGATTTTACAAAGCCAAGGGAACCGTCTCTGTTGAACCCTTCGCTTACCGACGACTCGTCATTCATCGACCGGCTGATGAAGGAAGACGGACTAAGGACCCTATATTCCGAAGAGGACGACCCGGACAAGCGCGGTGATGTCCTCGATGAGGACCGTCGCGGTGGCCCTGATCCCGAGCAAGCTCTCGCCGGAGACCTCGACCCCCACCCGCTCCCGGAGCTCGAGCGAGTAGGTATGCACTACTCACGACATGGCTCCGATAGAAAGAAAAAGAGGGACAAGGGCATGTTGGTTAGGATCTCGAGCGTTATTCGCAAGTCGAAGCGAACCCTTATCGAGAACTACTCCGCCTTCCAGAAACGCCACCTGCCACTTTACATCGAAGAACTTCTCACTCTCATCAGCTTCCCGTCCCGCCTAGTTGAGGAGATTATCAAGGTCCGCCTGGCCTACGCTAGAAGAGTCAAGGAGACGGCCCAACAGAATCCCCTCATGCTGGACCAAATGATTTCTCAGTTCCAGCTTATCCTGAAGCTCGCCATCCGTATCAAGCAAGAATACGTCACCATCTCGCAGCCCGAGCCTGGTTGGGATCTTCCCCCTTGCATCGACGAGTCGTTTGACCAGGTTGTTCTGGACGCTCTCAAGTATTACTTCAAGATGCTGAACTGGAAGCTCAGCGGCAACAAGAATACCTTCAAGGAGGCCGAGTTGCTGTTCCAGGAGTGGGACTTTGGCAACCATATCGGCGGTCACCTCCAGAACGGACATATTGAAGTCGCTGAACAGTTCAGCTCACTCACATTCAAGGCTTTCAATCGCCTGAGTCAGACATTCGAGAAGGAACTGCAGGTGAAGCCTAAGGAAAGCGCAGCCGAGCTGAGCAAGCGATACAAAGCCTGCCTCGACTCGGTGCGGGTGAGGCAGAGGATGTTGCAGCGATTCTCGCGCATGCTTGGCGAGAACTACGAGACGGCGTCGGACCTCAGCATCTCTTTCCTTGCCGAGAAGATGCAGGCGTTCTACGACCGCCTCATCGAGACGGAACATTTCCGCGTGGAGGTGCCGCATTTCGAGAAGCAGGGAATCTTTCTAATCGCGTCGCCTTCGCTGCGGTACCGCAACGACGATATCCAAACCCTCCTAGCCGTCACGTCTAGGGTTCAATTTGCCGACGACGACACGAAGCCTTACCTGCTCCTGATCCGGCCGGAAACGCCGCCACACTGGTTCGGGGACACGATCCAGCTGCCGATACGGGAGCAGAACATCGATCTGAAGCGCGGATACATTCGGCTTTGCGCCTCGGGCTCGCTGGGCCGGCTCGAAGACACGAGGAAAGTATTCCTAGACAGGCTCAACATGCACCTCGACTTGGTGGTGGAACAGCGGTCCAATATCCATAAAGTCAACTCTCGGCTTACGGAGACGAGAAAGGTCGCGTACAAACTGTCCAACACCTTCATGGACAGCGTCGAAACGATCCGCCGGCAGACTAAGGGTAAGGACTGCCAGGAGTTGGTGCAGACATGTTTCCTGTTCGCGACGGAGTTCGGCCAGCGCTCGTTGATGTATCTCGACAGCAACCGCAAGCAGATGAACATGCTAAAGCTGACGAAGCTGGCTCTCGACTGGGTCAGCTTTATCACGGACGACTGCATCGCGTCGGACAAGCGGACATTTCGATGGGCCGTCCAGGCTCTCGAATTCGCCATGGCCATGACGCGGGGCCGGCACATCCTGGCGCTCGGCGAGGACGAGTATTCGAAGCTGCGGTTGAAGGTTTCCGGGTGCATGGCGTTGCTCATCTCGCACTTCGACATCATGGGTGCCAGGTCGATGTTGGCGGCCAAGGCGGAGAAGGAGCGCAGCATCATGATGCTCATGGGCCAGATCAAGAAGAAGCTTGACCAGAACCACCTCCTTGACGATAACGAGGCGGCCAAGTACACATTGGAGCACAGGCTGGAGGAGCTCGAGAGGGTGGACGAGCTCAGGCGGCAGACGGAAGCAGCGCGGTCGGCCACGGGTCGGGTGCTGGAGACGACCAACGAAGTCGACCGATCCCTTGCCTACCTGTCGTCGTCGGCCACGTACGTCACAATGCGATGGCAGCAAGGTAGCTTCATCGGCGGTGGCACGTTCGGCAACGTGTACGCGGCTATGAACCTAGATTCGGGCCAGCTCATGGCGGTCAAGGAAATCAGGCTGCAGGATCCCAAGTTGATCCCCGCGATCGCGGGACAGATCAAGGACGAGATGGGGGTGCTCGAGATGCTTGACCACCCTAACGTCGTGTCGTACTACGGCATCGAGGTGCATCGAGACCGGGTCTACATCTTCATGGAGTACTGCCAGAACGGATCGCTCGCACACCTATTGGAGCACGGGCGGATTGAGGATGAGCAGGTCATTATGGTGTACGCATTGCAGCTTCTGGAAGGTCTTGCTTACCTTCACGAAAGCGGCATCGTGCACCGCGACATCAAGCCTGAAAGTAAGTTTCAAGATTTGGAAAGACAAAATTATCACTATTATCATTGAAATGGGTGGAGTGGCTAACTATTTTTTTTCCTCCGCTGCAGATATCCTACTCGACCATAACGGCATTATCAAGTACGTCGACTTTGGCGCTGCTAAAGTCATTGCTAGGCAAGGTCGAACTCTCGTCAGCGACCTCAAGTCGACAAAGCCGAACAAGTCGATGACAGGCACGCCAATGTACATGTCACCCGAGGTGATCAAGGGCGAGAATCCCGGGCGCGGCGGCGCCGGCGACATCTGGAGCCTAGGCTGCGTCATCCTCGAGATGGCGACGGGACGGCGGCCGTGGGCCAACCTCGACAACGAGTGGGCCATCATGTACAACATCGCGCAGGGCAACCCGCCGCAGCTGCCGACGCCCGACCAGCTCAGCGAGGAGGGCATCGACTTCCTCCAGAGGTGCTTCTCGCGCGATCCCGCCAAGCGCGCGACGGCCATCGAGCTCCTCAGCCACGAGTGGATGATGGCGATCCGTCACCGCGTCATGGAGCCGGCGACGCCGAGCGAGGCCGGGTCGACGCACTCTGTGCAATCAACGCCGGGTACCGCGTCCATCGGCAGTAACTGCGGTGGTGGTAGCCGCGCTAACACGGCTGATGGCTTCTACTAGGGGGAGAAGTATCGGACCGGGCAGCATAAGCGGGCTGGCAGATGGAGCGGGAGTGATGAGCTAGGTTCTGTTGAGGAGGAAAAGGGCAAGGATGTGGATGAGGAGGTTCCGAGGAGGAAGTTGGAGCTGCAGGGCAGTTTCGATGATGATAATGACGGGCTTTATGAGGGACGAGCTACGTCGTTGCTGAAGAAATCGGAGTTGCTTCTTCTTAGTCCGAGTTTGTCCGCTACCTTTGCTGACGAGCAGGACAATGTATATGAGGGACTTTTTGTGATGATGAACGAAGAGCAATTGGATCCGGTTCGCTACGGTGACGACGATGCAGGGGAAGGGGGCTCTGGCGCTACGAACCAGGCTGAGTCTGAAGTACGCGTTGTCGGGCCGAGCAATGCATCTTTCCAAGGCGTCTCTCCTGTGGGGGAAGAGAGATTAAGACTGGAGGGTTGCGATGACGACTTTTCTGAGAAGACGTTCGCTATGAAGAAGCCTGATTTACCTACTATTCAGGAGGACGATGACGAAGCGTATTCCCCCAAGAAAAAGAAGGCGAGGGAATCGAAATGAGCAACCCCTTTTTAATTATTACTTTTCCCTCACGGCTCATCCACCTCCGCTCGCCCTTTATCGCTGTCTTACCACCTCGGTATCGGTCCTCTGCTGGCTTTCAACGCGGCATACGATCTTCTCAGCTATGGCAGTGGAACCCCGATCTCGATCTCGCTACGGACATAGTGTTTTATTCCTCTTTTTTCTCTCTTGTTTAATTACCTCTTAATTCTTAGGGTTGGTCGTTGAATTCACAGACGCTTCTTGTCGCGAATACCCTTCTTGTCTTTTTTTTTTTTTTTTTTC
>JUDQ01000160.1:0-22944 GCA_000812075.1 Scedosporium aurantiacum
AGAGGGGGGAATGGCTTGGTCACCTGGGTTTTCTTGAGAGCATTAAAGAGCATTAAATATCAAGGTTGGTCTCCGAAAATATGAGGGCATATTGAGCATGTGTTCGAAAACCCGACCGTTTCTGTGAATATCGTGCTTTTCACCGACCCTAAGATGCATTCGATCGATGTAGAGGAGTATGCTTTGAAGATCCCGGCCCATCAGCACAGAGAATAGGGTCTAAGCCGTCTTGATAGGCTCGTTTCCGACTATGTTTCGCCACATTAAAACAAGAACAATAGATTGGAGTCTCCGGGAAGGGTGCTCGACGCTGATACACCCAACAGCAACCAGCGTGCAAACCTTTCTGTTCTCTTACATAGCGAGATACCATTCGCAAGCAAGGAGGTAGTCGTTCTGGCGTGGATCACCCTCCGGATATCCATTTTCACTTAAAACTCATGTGATCAACTCTACTAAAGAGAATGAAATTAACATAATGGCTCCTGGCCTGGTGTCAATACTATGAGAATTCCGCTGAGATCCCAACCTGCCAATACATCACCGTCAATGCCCACCACAAGAAACTCGCCCTCCTATCCCCGCCCACGTCGTGTCTTACGCTTTTTGGCCACTCCCTGGGGTTTTGCTGCTTTAGATTCTAGACTATCGGCACCAGTCTTCGTCGGTTTTGATTTCGGGCGGCCACGACGCCTTGGAGTAGCAATATCGTCGGTGTCCGTGGTCGTTACGCGCTTCCCAGCTTCCTGCAACCGTTTACTCCTTCGGGGTGGTGCAGGCGCAGGCGCAGTCTTGATAGGGGCCGTGGGAACGCCTAATCCGGCCGAGGATTCTTGGATTTCTAACGACAATTCAGAGGCATTCGGTCGTCCCCGAGAGCCTGGCCCACTCTTTTTGCGACCCTTGGTCACTTTCGATGGGCGAACTGGACCGAGAGCAGTGCCCACTGCACGTTGGGAATTTCCACCTTCAACGGATGACTCCCCGTTATTCCGAAGCCGTCTTTGCCGCGGCCCAGAGCGAGGACTCCCGCCTCTCTCTCCATCACCTCGAGAAATTGATGCGGCGGGAGATTGATTCGCCGCGCGATTTGGCGGCTGAGATGCGTCCCTGGAACCGGACAACTGGCTGTGATTCGAAGCCGCTGGGGAAGGGGACCTGGACGGACGTTGACTGGGCGAAGCCGGAATTACGGCCGCCGGTCGGTCTTGCTGAGATAGGATCAAGTTCCCAGGTACTTGGTTTGGCTCGCGGAAGATGGGGGCAAATATATTCGTCGTAATAGGCGCTTCTCCTGCACCATGGCCGTTGCCCCTGGGTGCATCCGCTTGAACTAGGGGAGGATCATCGCCCATCTCTTCACGAAGCATCTCGTCAAGAGGTTGTTCATGTTTCCACGACATCCCAGGCAGTACACCCCCCCAATGTCGATTCCAAATCCCTCTCTTAACCCAAGCCTCTCTCACCTTCTCGTAGGCTTTTGAGTTTATATCGGCAGGTTCTGGGATAGTGGTGTCACTAGCCCGTAATTCGAGTTGGATTCGCTCTCGTGCTACTGACACCTGGTAAACGAACTGATGGAATGGGCGTGATGCCTCGCGCTCTCGTTCACGTGCAGCCAGTCGCTCCGCAACCGACCGCTCGCTGATGCTCTCGGGCTGTTTGGGTTTCACTCGCTCTTCCTTGCCGAGATTGGGAAATAGAGATGGTCTTGATTCTGACTCCGAAGAGATTTCGGATTCGGACTCAAGCTCAAGCGGTTCTTCATGCCTCCAAGGGCCCTCAGGCCGACCGTTCCATGAGTGGGTCCACCTCTTCCTCCAGATACCCTGCTCAATCCAGCGTTTCTTGACATTCTCCTCCGCGAAGCTAGAGTAATTGGTACCGCGGGGCACACGAGATATCCGATTTTCATGTGCTTCGATAACCCAATTTTCCTCCTCGATCGTCTGGGCCAAGAATTGTTCAGAAGGAATCGATGCGCGGTGTTCCCGCTTAAGCTGCCATTTCCGTTCTTCACGGCATTGCTGCTCATCGCTAGGCGGGTCGGGGCTCTGGGATAGAGTTGAGTTGTGCGAGACACAAGCCGAGTATGGCGGTGGAGACTCTTCAAATCGTCTGCGAGCATGGTCGAGTCGCTGAGGATCTTGGGCGAGTGTCGCTAAGGCTCTGTGAGCCACAAATAGCCCTTCCCCTCGAATTGAATCAGCCATGGAGAAAATTGCAAAGTGAAGTGGTTGGCGTGAGTCGCGGTCAGAAGCAAAGACAACAGAGTAGAGGAGAGATGAGAATGGGGGAAACGCGGTCAAACAAAATTGGGCATGCGGCGCGACGGATGTTGCCGTGTCTAAATGTCTAAATTTAGGGCGTCGAGCAACCGGCGAAATCTGCGAATCCCCTGTCGATGCTGCAAACGTGATTGCATTTTAAGCGCCGTAGTGGGTTGATCATTTGCAGGAACAC
Source organism: Scedosporium aurantiacum (assembly GCA_000812075.1). Taxonomy (NCBI): domain Eukaryota; kingdom Fungi; phylum Ascomycota; class Sordariomycetes; order Microascales; family Microascaceae; genus Scedosporium; species Scedosporium aurantiacum. Next base: position 2,464 of record JUDQ01000160.1, read on the forward strand.
CACAATTCATTGGCTACGCATCACCCTCCATCAAGATAACCGCCCGCTTCTCGCATCCGAACCCCTACTTAGCTACCTCAACAGGAGGAGATGAGACACTTTGAGATGCGGAAATGCCCTCTCGCGGCCAAAGGCCGTGGGCAATCATGCTATCCAGTTGCTCACTCTTTTTCTTTCTGTTTCTTTCTTTCCTCCTCTTTTCTACTCAGCGTTCCACTGTTGCTGTTGTCCGAGCCCTCGTTCATGTTCATCCTATTACTTCGACACTTCACTAGATTCTATTCAAACAATGCCTCGTTCTAAACCTCATCCACTAGCATTATTCTCCCTTCGACCCTGCAACCCGCGGGCAGAAGAAGTCCTCGCTCATCAATGCAATACGCACCTCATTTCGTGGTTTGATGGAGCACTCGTTCTCAACATCGGCCACGTCCAGTCAAAGTCCGGCGATACTACTACTCTTGCAACAATTGGACGTGGCGACGACGCTGATATCTTTGTCGAAGGCTCCAGTATTTCCAAGATCCAATGCTCGTTCGAGATCAACTTGGATACTGGTATTGTTATGTTCTACGACAGATCCCACAGTCAGACGAGCCAAGTTTTCGGCCCGAGCGCTTTTCCGTTCGAGTATGGACGTCCTCGCAAGGTCGTCGTGCATGGGAAAGTCAATACTGCTATTGGGTTCGGTGGCGTGAACCGGAACCTCGTCCAGTTTGAACTAAGATGGCACAAAACTCCGGCTGAGACGATGAAAATAGTCAAAAGTCGAGAGAGCATCACCCTTGTTTATGAACAGAACCCCCGCCTTGCTCAGACAATCGACGAGGCCGATACCGTCTTGCCATCCCAACGAGAGACCAGAATTCACACAGGGCCACGCCGGCAGCCGCAGCTGAGATGTGCGAAAATCGACGATCTTGGATCTGGGCAGTTTGGAGATGTATCCAAAGAAGTGGACGTGGACACAGGCAAGCTTCTGGCTGTCAAAAAATTAAGGCGGCCTGCGGGAACAGCAGAACAAGATTGGAGGGCATTATTACACAATTCACTCAGACGCGAAGTAGAGATCCTTTCAAGGATCAGCCATGTGAGTTGTGCTCCTTCGAAAGACTAATGTACATGGGCTAATATCAATACCAGCCGCATGTTGTAGACTATATCGGGTCGCGCGGCTGGGAGGCAGGCAACGTGGAGATATTCATGGGTTTAATGGAAGGGACTCTTCAATCATTGGTCGAGGGCGGCTGTTCTACCCATATTAACGACCTGGGCGGCACTGTCCTTCATCACATGCTTCAAGCCATCGATTGTCTTGCGGTGGAGGGTATCATTCACCGGGATGTGAAGCCCGAGAACATCCTCTACATTTCACGGATGGGACAATACCATTTCCAGCTGGGGGACTTTGGTCTCAGCAACCACCAAACCATTGCAACGACTTTTGCTGGTAGCCCGCTATTTATGGCTCCGGAGATGTTTCAAAGCGGGAAGCAGACCCATAAAGTTGACATATGGTCACTCTATGTCACGATGTTGTGGACATTGGATGTGGAAGGGTTCCGTGAGGCCTCGAAGAAGTTTAAGACTCACGAAGAGGTTCAAAAAGCGGTTCTATTGTTGGCTTCAAAAGACTCCGTCTCAGTCATCCAAGAGATGGCAAAGGTTGACCCGCAGGATCGCGCTTCGGCGGCACAAATGCTTGTCAAATGCTTCGGTGGACAAGGACTCACCACTCCGCCAAACCAAGTTCCAGCTCTCACGAGTCCACCGAGACCCCACGGTAAAAGCCCAGCTACAGCGGCTGGCCCTGCACCAGCTACTGCTGCACAACCGAAACCAAGACATTTCCGAAGGAGGCCCAATCCAGCTCTAGCCACAGGCCAATTCCGCGTCGAGAAGGCTCGGCACCCCCAAGCACAAGTGAGGCAACCGTTTGGGCCGACTAAAAAGGGTCTTGGCCAAGCGCTCGATCGGGTATACCGGCTTACCCCCGGCGGTTTTGCTGACGACAACGCCGACACCTTCGCTGAGATATACCGCCAGCTCAAACACCCTTGATTATCGCGGGGCATGTAGATATCATCGCAGCTAGACAGCATATAGTGTATTATGTTAACTCATGGAAAGACGCGTTCCTTGTCTTTTGATATTCTTTAATGTGAAGAGCTTTGAACCTGTTGCAATTTTCTAATAAGGCAAATAGGACTAATACCAATGCTCACTCGTTTAGCATCAGAGACTTTTGACTAAAAGTTGCTAAGAGTAATTACGTTCTTCCTTATTTGCCACTTCTATACAGATGCAGACCCTATCTATATTCGTCACACTAACCAAACTAACCATAGTAGCTGCCTTTCTTGCAAGTACTTGTCTGCTGGCAGAAAACCCTTACCCCCAAGTTAGCATCATCTTGACGAGGATTCGAAATGGATGACGGTAAATGGAAAGGACCTCACACAGATCTGGTGTTTACAGTGCGATTTTGCAATGGTAATATCAACTGCAATCTGTGCCACACATTTAACTAAGCAGAAGGCTGGTTGGTATAGTTACACTTCAGGAGCCGCGGCGCTCCACACAACATTCTCCCACCCTGGTCTTCTGCTGATCCTGGCTCTCAAGTCTGCCGTCTTGTCTGGTCTCATGGTGCCAGTGGTCAGCCTCGGCTTGGCCACCTTTGGCAAAGGAAATGTCCCACCATCAGGAGCCAGAATGTCGAATCCGCTAAGCAAAACCACCATAATACCCATGACCTCGGCTATCGCAAAGTTCCGCCCGGGACACAGCTCTTTCCCTCCACCGAAGGGGAAGTAAGCTCTTTTACGAAGGTTAGAAGCAGAGTCGGTGCCAGTTTGCGAGAGAAAGCGCTCGGGATTGTACTCCTCTGCTGCCGCTTCGCCACCCCACACTTCGGGACTTCGGAGTGAGACTGTGGTAGGGATCATGCAAGTGACTCCTTTCTTCAGGAGATAGGTGCGGCCGCTGACGTCGCTCCCATCTGAGAGATATGTGTCCTCGACGACACGGCGATGTAATGTTGCCGTCGTCGCCAAACGATGGGCCTCTCGGAAGGCTGACATTAGTTTCGGGCAGAGGCTATCTAGTCGGCTGACTTCGACAACAACTTCGTGTATTCCAGTGTCACTGTCCAGCCTCTCTTCCTTAATGGCATCAATGACTTCTTGTCGTAAACTGGCGAGCAGCTCTGGCTTGCTGAAAATCTGGACCAGGACCCAGAAAGTAGTCGGTACCACATTCATTACTGACGCATGGATGACTTGGGTATACGCAGCTGCCATGTCGCTCGCACTGAAGTCGTATTGTTTCTGCATTGCAGCCGTTTCTTGTGTCATTCGCGAGATCTTATGCGTGCCGCCTCTCGAGAAATTTTCCTGGGCAAAATATGCAGTCAATGCCTTTTCTATGGCGACACGGCCCTGGTGAGATGTGCGGTCCTTGATGGCTGCCAAAGGGGTTCGGCGAGAGATGTCTCCAGCCTCCCAGTCCCTGAAAGAATATCTCAGTAAGTGTGAGAAAACATAATGGAGGAGAAGTTAGAACGAACCAGTAAGATTGGATCAGAGATGGGTCCTTTTTGAAGGGATTGCACCCTGGACCGAGCAGCGTCGAGGTTGTTACTGTTGTCATTATGTTTCGCATCCATACCCAGAGGCTATCGACTGCAATCACCGTTGTACCCTGTGGTTGTGTGGGTTGCCGAAAGATTAAGCTTATTTCTTCCATAGCAACAGTGTTCATTTGTTTCAGCGAAGTGCCTGCCATCTGCTGCTGAAAGAGCAGCATCATGCGTTCGTGCATGCCCTCTTTAGCGTATATATGCCGGGCCATCAGAGACAGCTCATCCATTCTGCCAACATACTCGGCCACCAACGGCGCGAAACTCAGTGTTTTGCTTTTGAAGGCCGCCTGGACAAGGTATGGCGAGTTGAGTACATAGACCCGGCCATTGAACATGCGAAGCGTGCTGATAGGATGGGGTGTCTTTTTACTGAGTGATTCAGTCAGTATTGTAACTGAGCACTACTTCATTTTACCACACACAGATATCTTACTGAAGTTCAAAGAGGTATCGATGCGGTTGCTGCATCAATCCAATAAGATGACCGATATAGGGAATTTTAGACGGGACAAGGGGTGGCTCTTGTGGATCGAGCTGGAATGCCGATGAGAGACGCCATAGCTTCCCAACTACAAGGACAAAGACAATGAAGGATATAGGGCGGAGGTAATTCTGAGGAACAGTGAGGAGATCTTCGACCATCTTGGTGACGCTGGCTTGGCTGGGTAAACCTCAAGCTCATTCGACGAATGGTAGATACTACGACTAACCCCCTTCATCAGACAAAAATCAAAGCGGGATACCTGCTTATAGTTTTTTTCTCGACTTCAGTCATCAACAGCAGCGCAGCTTAAAATCGTCAATATATGCTTGTCTACGTATGTATCAGCTACCCCTTCCCAGAGGCAGAAGGAAGCCATATCGCACTATCAAACTCGCTATGATCTACTGCATAGGATAAGTGGGAGTAAGCCAACCTTATTGTAAGCCTCATCCATCCCTTAGATGCAAGTAAGCCAATATGCCTGGCCATCACTCTTAACTAAGCAACCGGTTGAAGATGCCGTACATTGATTGACTCCCGCCTTGAGCGATCTAATGTAACCCTTCTTGCAAGTTGATCTAATGGTTAATCCGCTCCATCAATTCCTCTGGCTCCCCTTGCTTAGTATTGTTTGTTAACTACTACCCCCTTACGTCGGTGATGCCACCTACACTCTGATCTCTGATCTGCACCGCGGTCTTGTGTTTCACTCTATTTACAAGTTGCTCCATTCCCGGAAACAAACTTCTATAATGATGATCATCAAGGGAGCCTTGCTCCTATGGTTTCTTATCGCGGCCTGGGTGGTGCGAGCATGGAACGGTGTGAATTATGCAAATATCTTGAACAATGGCACGTCGCGGGCAGAAACGTATACCGGCACCGACAGCCTAGACGCCCCAAAGCTAACGCCGAGGGCGGCAAATGAGACCACATACGATTGGTATATGACTGCTAGTACTGCGCACTGTCTTCCCTTAGCTGACTTCATCTTCAAACCCGAATTAGGTGGTACTTCAGCGCCGTATCTGCATCGACAAATGCTTCTTTTGTTCTGATCTTCTGGGACAATGGCCTCAAGGCCACTCGGAATCCTTACCTGGGCGGCCCATACTCCATCACCTTGAATGGAACGTTTGCCAATGGGTCGGTCTATAGCTTGGAGGCTGCCGCCACCGGTGGTGCGACCATTGCGACGGATGAGCATGGCATATACGCGAACTGGGAAGGGACGGGCTTCAGCTACACAGGGATGAGCCTCGACGAGCCCGGTGCCGAGTACCTTGTCACAGTAGATAATGACGACATTGACATCCACGGCACCATTCATCTGAAATCAGTAAGTTTGGAATGAATTCCACTCTGGAGTCATCTGATCCCGTCACTAACGGAATGGAATACGATATCAGCGAGCACCGACACATCTACCGTGTTCCCTTAACGAGCCGGGCCAGACGCTACAGATGATGCCACACGTATTCTGGGCCAATGCAGTGCCAGATGCCGACGTTACTGCCGACCTGACCATCCAAGGCTCGCCCTTGACCATAATCGATGGCGTGGGCTACTACGAAGAGACGTGGGGTGACGCCCCATTGCTGCATAGCGTCTACACTTGGTACTGGGGACACGGACGGGTAGGACCCTATTCGATCACCTGGTTTGATGCCGTTGATCCTGCCATGACGGAGCATGTCTCTGGCTACGTGGCAAAGGACGGCCACGTCCTGGAGATCAGCTGTGCACCGGGTGCCCTCTCCGTGCGTCCCTGGGGAGCCAATTCGGAATATCCGCCAGTGGCATCGACGGGCTTGATGCAAGGTCTGTACGCTCGCTACCAGCTGGGCGACGGGTCGGTTCTGGGAGTGAACATGACAACGGGGACGGTTGTATTCTACTCGGGAGGCTTCTCTGCGCGTATACTTGGAACTCTTGAGGGCGGTATTGAGGGATCAAACGAGACTTTTCGAGGGGTAGCTTTATATGAGTTGCTGAAGTTGGGGGGTTCTCCGGTCTGCAGCTTCTGCTAATGTTGATGTGCCTGCCTGGCATCTGTAGACTTATTCCTCACATATATCTTTACCATTCAATAAGTCCGAAGTCCGATCACATGACTCGCACGGACCAGAGAAGATTTGGCAAGTCTTTCCGAACTCGACATTCTCGCTTCGGAACCATGGCTCCAACTTCCGCAACAAGCTAGCAAGCTAGTGTCCGCTAATGCCCGCCAAGGCCTGCGATTTCTGAAATCTCCACTATGGCATCCTCCCTGAGCCCAATCCTTGTCGTCGGCGGCTGCGGCTTCGTGGGTCACCACATTATCCACGAGATCCTCGAGCAGGACCCCTCGGCGTCGATCTCGGTCCTTGACCTACGCACCGACTTGAATCGAGACCCAGCTGTCACCTACTACAGCGGAGACATCACCCAGAAATCCCAAGTTGAGGCCGTCTTTGCCAAGGTCAAGCCCAAGACTGTGTTTCATACCGTTTCGCCGCACCCACTTCAAGTCAACCACGGTCTCCTAGACAAGGTCAACATCGTCGGGACGCAGAATCTCGTCGAGTGCGCCCAGCAGGTCGGCACCGTGGCCTTCGTGTACACGTCCAGCACGTCCGTCATACACGATCACTATGTTCCTTTGCGCGACGCCAACGAAAACGCCCCCGTCCTCTACCGCCCGCAACAGCCAGAACACTACGCCCATACCAAGGCAGTCGCCGAGACCCTAGTGCTAAATGCGAACCGTGTCGGCGGCTTGCTGACTGCTTCTATTCGCCCGACCACAATTCACGGGGAGGGTGACCTTCTCGTGACGGCGAACCTGTGCCGAAATGCCTACACGAGAAAAGCCCGATTTCAGTTCGGCGATGGGAAGAACCTGATGGACATCACATATGTGGGGAATGTGGCATATGCCGAAGTCTTGGCCGCTCATGCCCTGGTCGCCGCATCGTCCTCTCCACCCCTACCCGAAACGCAGCGTGTAGAAGGCGAGGCGTTTTTCGTGAGGAACGATGAACGGTATCCGTTCTGGGAGATCAACCGGATGGCAGCAAGGATGGCAGGCTACCCCGTGAAGAAGGAGGATATCTGGGCCATCCCGCTGTGGCTCGTCATGACCGGCGCGTTCTTGGTGCAGTGGCTCGTTTGGGGGCTCACCCTTGGAAGGAAGGAGCCGCTGTTGACGACCAGGGTTGTGAGGCTCATCACGATTGAGCGGACGTTTTCCATTGACAAGATCAGGGAGAGATTGGGGTACCGCCCGCGAGTCAGCACGGAGGAGGGGTTGCAGAGGGCTGTTAATTGGTATATGCGGGAGGTATACGAGAAAAAGGACAAGACGCAGTAAGGGATTTCATCTGCCACCCAGGACAGGGAGTTGGACAAATGGTGGAAGAGAACGATGCTAGTGCGTGCTAAACCTATGTGATTAGAACAAGAGACGTGGAACTGGAGGGGTATCATGCGAAGTGCCCACAAGTGGTATTTCACCTACTTCTTCTATTTTAAGCATCTCCTTCATAGACGACGTGTCACTTAGAATACAGATAGAATTTCGAAGGTCCATTTCGCTGTATTGGACTACCCATGACGTCCACCATAAGCGAAGGAGGCATCTAAGTGGGTGAAACACCTATCATGTCGCATGTCCTAGCCTCGAACTCGTACTCAGAAAAAGCTAGGTTTGTTCTTGCCATGGGAGTCCTCAAGAACAGTAATCCTCCAAGCTGAGCGTAGACTCGCACCGTCAGCCTTGTAACACTCGCGTGACGCCATCATCTGGGCAACTCGCGCAAACTTACGGGTTTAGGAGAGAAAGTAATGGTTCAATTCATAATTGAGCAAACTGTACGAAGCACGCGCACACATTCCCGCCGAGACTGTGGAGATATGCCATTATCAGGATGGTAGGCAGTCGGGGAGGGAGGACCAATCAGATCTCCCAGGGAACCGTTGCATCCCATTCCTAACATTGACGAGTCTTGGCTTACCACGATGGCTTAGCGTAGTTTGGCGGCTGTTGCCTATCTTGCATCCCTTGACAAACCTCAACTCCTCCTTTTCATAAGCAACGCCTGACTTACATCCGGCCCGAGTCCACTCGGCATGATGACGGTCCCCGGCCTACCTTTTCCCTCAGGCATTTTCAGGTCATATCGCTGCAAGACATGTGTGACAATCACCTTGAGTTGCGTATTGGCGAAGAACCGTCCCGGACAGGCATGAGGACCATATCCCCAGTTCATATTGTCGATGCTCACAGACACGAAATGATGGAAGTTTCCTTCTTCGGATCGCGATCGCATATTAAAGTAGCGATAGCCGTCGAAAGTATCAGGGCTAGAATAGAACTCCGGGTCTCGCATGACCTCCGCCGAGGCGCAGGCGATGTGGGTTCCTGCCGGAATCATTTCACCGTCGTGCAGGATTATGTCCTGCATGGCTTTACGATTGAACCCAGTGATGCTGAGGGGATTCAAGCGTTGTGATTCTTTGAAGAAGGAATCGAGGAGCTTGAGCTTTGGAATGCTGCTCTTATCGAGCCATGGGTCAGATTGGGTGGATAGGACGGAATCAAGCTCGGCGCGAAGGGGGTCGATGTATTCTGGGTAAGCGGCGAGGTCGTACAGGATATGAGAGGCCGTCAACGAGGATGTGTGAATTGCCGCCATGGATAGGACGAGCTGGGCGTGCGCCTGGACTCGGATGGAGCTTCGCTTCCCACGCTCGCAATTCAGTATATTCCAAGTCACCATGTCCTGGGTAGGGCTCCCAGCTTCGATATCAGCCAGACGCGCAGGAACCACTTGACTCATAATTTCTATCATCGTCCCGTACGAGCTCCAAACGGCGCGGACTTCGGGAATGAATCTATAAACTAGAGGTCGAAGCCAGGGACTCCATTGGCCTATTTAAGATTGACAAGTCAGTACAAGTTCACCTAGGGACCTAATACGAAAGAAAGGTATTTGACTTACGCAGAGCTCCAGCGGCCTGAAATACCTGGACTGCGAATTGGATAATACAGCGAATGTACTCGGGATCGTGGCAATGCTCCGGTCCAATGAAAACTCGACTGGATATCTGCGCAATAATGGGGACAAGTTTGTGCCATATGTTGACTTCGGTCCATTCGTCGCAGGGTCCGATGATGTGGTTGAAAGCAAGCTCGCACTCCTCGGCAATGTCTTTCATGAGGGGGCCTAGGTAGGTCGAAGAATAGCCATCAGCTTCACCTGAGTCTTTCAAATGAGAGACAGTCGGGTCATACTTAGGTTTCTGGTGAGATTGTTCGTGACGCTTCTGGGCACCGTACCTGGGTGTAGTCCCGAAACGCTGTGCGAGAAAAGAGTGTACTTTCCGAGATATCTCTGATCCAGGTCATCAACAATTTATGTTCATCATTGCCAATGCTTTACAAGCAAGATACACACCTCGTCAAGAGCAAGGTCAAATGCTAGCACATCCTCAGGCAGAGCCTTGAGTTCGTCGACGTATTTCAGTGGCAGCACGAGAACGTCGCCAAAGGGCTGCTTGGTCTTGTAAATGGTGTGTCGATGCTGTCAAGAGTCACTCTATGAGCCATTTCATAAAGACATTTAGTGACCATTGCATGACGGTATACTAACGGTAGCGTAGTTCTTTTTCAAGGTGGTATGGAAGCTCTCTACCGAAGGATTATGACCCTTGACATTTTTACGATGGCCCAGCGACGAACCATCGGAACTTCCAGAAGATGGCACACGACGAGATAGAGACAAGACCGAGATAACTCCAATAAGGACTGGAATAATACCAACGACCAGGGTTTGGTTTGTGAGGATTCCCATCATGGTGTGCGTCTTGGTTCCAATAGGCAGCCTGCAAATGACGGGCGAGATGCTCACAGGTTCATGGCTCACGACTCACGAGTCAACGGTTAGAAATTAAAGAGGCAGAATTGGACAGCGGAGGAGGTCCTCGGGCTGAGTAAGTTAGGTCCCTCTGCTTAGTCGAGCAGATATGATAGATCATGATGGCTTATTTATTTCGGCTTACTTGGCGAGATGCCGCGGCTTATATCCCGAGATTCATGATTCCTCAGATTCGAGCTCTATGCAAATATAGATGGCCGGTGTGGACTCGTGGGGGTCAGCTTCCCCAACGGGTTGTATTCGTTGGTGGTTGATAAATCGAGGAGCCTGCCAGTAGAGACAGGATTCTTGACCCAACAGTGACTATGTTCCTTTTTATCGGGCCGTCGCGTTCAGAACACTAGAATACTCGGCATGGCGGGCATGATGCTTCCGGCTCCCGCTCCCGCTCCCGAGTCTCGGGATTACCTTCTCCCGATTTTCCTCCTTGTTTTCAGTCTCGCAGCTCGAAAACTATGGCGGCTTTCATCACCCAACCTCGATCCGCAAGAGCCACCAATCATATATTCTAAAATTCCAATTGTCGGTCACCTTCTTTCATTTTCTTTAAATCCACACCAATATCTGTTCGACCTCAAGTAAGTCAGTTTGGTTCTTCCAATCTTTTCAGCCAGCGGCCATAGCATCGGAGTGAAGCAAGAGACATCACTGCTAAATCTATTGCTCTACAGCAAGAAGAAGAAGTTCCCGATCGGCACACTCCCGATCCTTGGCGGCAAGGTCTATGTAATCAACTCCCCCCAGCTAGTGCAATCAGCGTTCAAGAACAGCAAGGGAATCAGTTTTGTGCCTCTTGTAAACGAATATATCAGCCGTATCGAGGAGCTATCGCCTCGCGCACGCCGGAATTACATCCAAGATGGTATGCATGAGCGCATGATGCGCTTATTCACATCCAAGATGTCCGGTGAACCCCTCAGAAATATGAACATTATCGCAGTGAATGAGATATACAGAGTGGTTCAAGGTAATACAGACACAGAAGTTGGCGGGAAGACGCTGAAGGAGGTGGACAGTGTTTGGAACTGGGTGCGCGATATGATGACCATGATTACGAGCACGACTCTCCTTGGCCCTGACAAGAATCCCTGGAGAAAGAATCCGTCCCTAGTTCAAGCGTATTGGTCAGTTTCTTTCTCTCTTTCCTAGATTTCTTTCTTCTCTAACAACCTTCAGGGAATGGGAGGCTGGAGATACCACGCGGCGGTCGCCTCAAGTCATGGCGGCTATAAAAGACCGCCAGTCCCATCAAGGATACGTTGCTCTACAACAAGCATTGGCATCGTACTTCGAGGATGAGTTTGAAGCTCCTGACGTCTGTCAATTGACCACCGAGACAGCCGCTATGCAGCGGGAATATGGTTTCAGCGCCAAGGACATGGGTATTGCCTACGTTCAGGTAATTCACGCAGCTCTGATGAACGTGGTTCCCACAACCTTCTGGGTCTTTGTCAACGTCTTTAGCCGCTCAGAATTAGTGGCAGAGCTACGTGAGGAAGCGCTTGGGGCTACCAAGGAGCGTATATTGCCAGATGGCAAGCGCCAGATGGCCATTGAGGTAGGCCAACTCGAAAACCTGTGTCCAAAGCTGATGTCGGTCTTTCGCGAGACTCTGCGGATGAGTTCTGTATCGACTCTCTATCGCCGCGTGTTGGAGGACACTTATGTCTCAGAAGAGGCCGCCGATGGGACAGGCAGAAGGAGCTATCTCCTGAAGAAAGGAGTCACCATCATGATCTCCAAAATCGTCGGCTCTCGAAACCCACTCCTGTGGGGAACAGGAGTGGGGTTACCAGACGAGTTTGATCCTAAGCGCTTCCTTTACTGGTCTCAGAAACAGCAGGGAATCGATGCCGCGGCCCGAAGGAAAGCTTACTACCCCTTCGGTGGAGGTAAGGAACTGTGCCCTGGACGCAACTTTGCGGCCACCGAGGTGCTGGGTTTGATGGTAGTGCTGCTGAATGGATTTGAAATCACGTCTGCCGCTGATGAAGGGGCTCCCATTCCTTTGCCAAGGCCTGCTAAGCCAAAGATGACGACGGGGGTGGTGCATCCAAGGACAGATTCGGACTTGAGGGCCAGGATCAAGAGAAGACCAGGCTGGGAGGATGTTGAGTGGACGGCATGGGATGTAGCAGGGGCTTGAGAGAAGCTGACCGGCCCTCAGAGATAATATCATGTCCCTTCCTCAAGAGAGCCGAGAGAGTGTGTTCGCTCCTAGCCTAGCACACAGAACGCCCCCCGTCTTATCAGATGACCAGCTTGATACTACGATGCAACTTGCGTCCATTCGAACAGGATTCTCCCACTGTATCTTCAATCTTGACTCTTGGGATACCAGGGCTCGAGATGGTGGTTTCCGGCGATCTCGTAGAGAAGGGCAACTTGAACTTGAACTAATTAGGTGAAAGATAAATTGGGAGCCAAGACGACAATGTCAAAGCAACCATCTTTCCTCACGGCTCCCAACCCCGGGTTCGGGGGCCATGGGCGCCGACCGACTTTCTGTTCAATGTTACCCACACTCCGGAGATGCCACCGGCAAGTCCTGTGCCGAGTGAGGGTGTGATCAATCTGCTCCAGCTCATTTGCACCCGTGCCGACATTGCCGAGCCAGAAAACAAAATAGCTCAAGCTGACACAATGATCCATACTGTTCTGGCATCCTTCTATCATTCAGTAGAACCCTAGCCAAGGGGCTGGGCTGCTAAAAGCTCTTTGTAGGTTGCAAAGATTAAGGCTAGGAGGCGCCTACCCAGTTGTGATTCGTGATTCGTAGTTTGTAAAGTCAACGTGATGGCTGTGACAATGTTATGAACACAGTTCAGATTCACACTTTCTACAGCAAGTAGCTTTCGCGGCAACTGGCTCGCCCGCTTCACAGTTTCTTACAACTCATCCTCCTAACTGGCTGAGACTTGCAGCTTGGAGGCTGGCCTTTCTGGCTGATTCCCTTCTCAAAGAGGGAATCTCACCACATACATATTGGTCACGTGACCCGCAAGGTCCCCCACCAAGCGCTGCGATCTGCGTTATCATGGCCATTCCGCTTCGTTCAAGCTAGCCTCTCTTACAATTAGATGTGTGTACTGTTCTATTGGCGAAGCTGTGTAACCTAGAGGAAGGAAATGGGAGTGAATGGATCGGCAATCATTGTTAAATACCTTCCCCTCTTTCTCCTGTGAGGGAGGTTAGATCGAACATGAAATCATCGTTGGGGAATGATTGCCTTCAATGTTGCTTTTCTTGCTGAGAGAGCACCACAGCCACTAGTCATTAATTATTCACTGAATTGTCGCCATGACGAGACCAATAACAGAGAAGCGTAGAGCACAGAACCGCACAGCTCAACAGACATATCGTATGGCCACCCTCCCCCCTCTCTCTCTCCAACCATTAGACCCCAGTCCTAACCAATGGTGGGCCCGCCCAAAGGCAACAATCTGAAGGCACGCATTCAACATCTCGAGCTCATGAACAGATCGTTGCTACAGCTCGTTACCCGACAAGCCTCCAAAAGCAGCCCTTCGACGAGCACAGACGAGCAAGGCCGAAGAGATGGCGCCGGTACCCCGCAAGACCTCCCGCCCTCGCCTGCCTCCACAGTCGGTCGATTGTCAAGAAGCCTTTCTTTCAGCACGTTGAGGGACATGGAGATCCCGACGCCTGACGCTCAGGACTGGGACTTGCAGTTTCCCGAGGCCGACGAGCTGCAAAAGCTACTCCACAGGACGGAAACACACCCGTCGTTGGCGCTGATAGACAACGCCGGGAGCCATGCTGATACCGGTCTCGAATTACTGCAGGACATGTGCGTAAGTGGCCCGACCAAACTACCTAATGGCGTTGATATTTAGCCAATTGAACCAGATGTTAGCTAATCCCAGGACAGTTACCTCCAGTCGATGAAGCTCAAGAGCCCGGATCACCGGGCCAAGATACCCCCCTACATGCTATGGAGGGGGCAAGACTGTTGTCGTGTTCCGACTCGACCTTGGAACAGGGGTCCAGCTCGATACTTCATTTAGCCGTACAGTCTCGGCAACCCGCGTCTGTTACACTGCTTTTGCGTTACGGGTTCGATATCGATGCCAGGAACGTCCATGGCCGGACACCCTTGCTAATCGCCATCGAGAACGATGACCAGGAGACTGTGAAGACACTTCTCGCACACGGCGCTGATCCGAATGTGCGGGATAATAGGCAGCGAACGGCACTCGAGGTCGCGGTAATGAATGGGAAAAACCAGATACTGGAGATTTTATTAAGTTTTGGGGTACGAGAATAGCGGGACTCCAAGGGCAAGATGAAATGTCAACATGGTAAAAGTGGGTACTCTCTTACATTGGCTAGACAGCCTGAAGGGCCCCAAAGAAGCTAGGAGTGTCCTTATCTATATATGTAAGCTATTTAGAAGCTTGCTGGCCGGCTGGTCAGTGGGCTAGGTTGGGATATACATGGGTACTATTAGGGTTAAGGTCAAGGTCAGGTTGACGGCAATCGCTAAGGGTATAAGAGGAATGGGTATTCAGTCAGCGAACGTAATTTTAATGTATATAGACATCAATTCATTAATATTTAGAGAAGAAGTATCGACGGCGGCTCTACTATTTGAGAAAATAGGGCATAATGTAGTTGAGATTGCTACTAGATGTTGTCAGAGTATCCTAATCTTGTGTGTACCATCTACTGTAGAGTTATACTACATCTCTTAACTTCCTCTTACACAAAGTAAGAAGAGAATCTCTCAGATATTCCACATCAACAACAGCCACTACCTAGCACCAACTGATTTCCTGTCGGGAATCACCCTCGGATGCGAATGTGGGTGATGATTCCCTCTCAAAGAGACTCGGCGGAAGCTCGGCTCATCAGATGCATCTGGAGGTGAATGTTTCAATATCGAGTTAATATCGAGCACACACCAACTTTTCCCGATCCCGGTACCAGGTAACAAGAACCGCAGCCTGTTCCAAGGCACGCGGCATGCCTAGGCAATATCGAGTGAGCAAGTATTTGATCACAAGCGAAAATCTTCTCATGTCACTCGGACCCGGATGTGGTGTTATGGGACGAATGGCTGGGTGTATCACTGAGATGGTTGTGTCCGAGAGATGGGAGCGGTCTTCGATGATGTCGATTTCAGATATAATACCGAAATATGGTGCCTATATAAGTAGCTCTCCCCCTACCCGTGATGGCCCAAGGAAACGGCATCCTAAAGGCCTGAGCCTTGAGGAAGATTCTAGACAAAACTCGAATAGAAAACACGCACCAGACCTCGAAGATGAAGATTAAATTTGTCTCAGGCGCTTTTTTCTTGGCCTCCAGTTATGCTCACTGTGAGTCCCTCTCTACATTCATCAACTAAGTCTTCTGGTAAAACAAACCGTAACACTCGTGCTAATGCATCCTCACCAAGATGTCTTCGATAGTCTCGTCTTACACGGACAACCAACCACCCAATGGGGATACGTCCGCATCACCGAAAACCACTATAGTAACGCCCCAGTCGTCGACGTAACCTCGCTTGAGATCCGATGCTATCAAGCCACAAACAACGGCTCATCCACCAGCATCGCCAACGTCACAGCCGGAGACACCGTTGCCTTCACCTCAAGCCCGGCCGCATATCATCCCGGTCCCTTGAGCTTCTACATGGCAAAGGCTCCCGATGGTGTGTCGGCTGCCGAGTTTGACGGCGAGGGAGATGTCTGGTTCAAAATCTCGCAGGATAAGCCCGCCATCACTGCGTCCAGCATCACCTGGCCAAATACTGGTGAGGAACAGAACAGCCATTCGAGTATTCCGAAAATGTTTAAAAGCGTGTGGCTAATCCATGAGGTACGTTGCTGATTTCCGTGAAAAATAGGGAAATCACAACTCCAAGTTACCATCCCCAAATGCATCCCGGATGGCGACTATCTCCTCCGCATAGAGCAAATAGGTCTCCACACAGCATCTTCCCCCGGAGGGGCCCAGTTCTACATCTCATGCGCCCAGCTTCACATAACGGGAGGAGGAAACGGAAAACCCCAGCCCCTCGTCTCTTTACCAGGGGCATATACAGCCAACAACCCGGGTCTGGTCATCAATATCTACTACCCGATCCCTCAATCTTACACTGTTCCCGGACCAGAAGTTTGGTCTTGCTGAGAGGCGTGGAAGTGGCCGCTCGGACACTTGGACCCGAGTTTAAAGGATGACAAGGCTTAATGCGCCACAAGAATTGATGAGTGAGTCTGTACTTCGTACTTCACAAAATTACCTAGTATTAAATGAGCTATTCGGTATATCGAGACGGATGCATCGGGGTTTAAAGACCCAGCAGCAGTATAGGTTTGCTACGGAGGATAGAAGGTAGTTCGGGATATGGAGGGCATGGCCTGGATCCGATTTGTGACATCACGAGTGAAAGACGAAGTCAATGAGAATTTGTGATTAGGAGAGCACACTTGAATTTCGACGCCAGTCAAAACCACAAACACTACCTTCTGTCTAATGTGTCTAGCTTCCCACAACGTCGCTATGTTCATTATTCAACTACCCTCGGAAAACCCGTAGAAGTTGATAAGTGAACTTGACACTGCGTTGGCTCCAGTGATTGCAAAAACCGGGTCCGTGAGTCGAGTAACTGGGGGAAAAAACATTCGCTGGGAACGAGTTCGAGGGAAGAATCTCACTTGACTAAGGCATAGAGGCCTTGGAGCAGGGGAGAAACATTCCGCTAAATTAAGAGTTGGCCAAGGCCATTTCCAGATCGAAAACAATCAAAATCCACAGAAGGAAAAGAGAACAAGTTCGCATTGGCGCCCGAGGGAGAGAGGGTCAAGTTCAGTCCACATCCTTCGCTAATGTAAACCGTTCTTCCACAAAACCAGGGAGGGCAATGGCCGTCTTCTTAGTATTGACGTATCATATTGACGGGTGTCGGAACGACGGGATGGACGGATGTTCGGCACGACGCTGCGCTGCAAAGGAAATAACATGACGAATGATAGAACAAATTGGGGCGATTAGGAAATAGAAAGAAAACCGAGTTCGAGGATCATTGTCCATCTGGCCACCTGGATTAGGGATGAGGATGGAATATCGACCGTCTCCGCTGTACGAAAAGGACGTGGTACTAGGAAATGCTCGAAACAACTGCCAATCTGCTCTGTTCTCCAGTCTTCCATTGTAGTACCTTCCGAAAAAGGTACTGGACATGCCGTTCGAGCGAGATCCAAGCGGTCAAAGCCCGGTTACTAACACCATCGCTTTTGACGAAGGCGACGGAACCGGGTTTTCGCGACTGGATATCATCACGAGCCATGTAGTAACAATCCCAAAACCATAACAGAACGAAAAAGAAAACGAGGCGGAAGGAAAAAATGAAAACAAAAAAGGAGAAAAACCCATGCTATATGAGATGCATCGTGACTAGGGTCTAGCACGCGACACGCCATTCAGATGTTGCTCCAAAGGAGAGGCAGGCCAAGGCCGACGAAATAGCAGTACGCTTCGAGCTACAAACTGCATTTGGTGGCATGGGGGGTCGCGGATCCGGTCCAAAGAGCCGGAATACTCCTGGTCCACGGGTTCAAACTATTGCCATGGGAAAAAAAGGTTATGTACAGCAGCAGGCGAGAGAAGATTTGCGGCAAATCTCGCGGGCCACCGTATCAGAGGCGCGATCCTTCGGGGGTCTCATCACTGCCCGTTTATCGTCTATTAATTCATCCGAATGTTAGTAGAATGTACTTGATATAGCGTTAATTTGCTCTTGGGTGAAAGGACATGTTGATTTGACAACACGAAGGCGCTCTGCGTAGCACTCACAGTCGGTCAACTCCGTGTTCACCCTCAGGGTCCTGAGGTCGTCGGCGAGACGAAGTGGGGTTCGGCTTCGCAGCACCGGCACCCTGGCCAGCAGCGTTGGCATTGGCGGCCTGGGACGAAGAGCTTGTGTTCAAGTTTCGCTGGTACTTATAGACGGTCCAGTCGAAGACATAATCGTACTGGAAGCCCTCACGGACGAAGAGATCGCGGAAGATCTTGCGGAGGTAGCTGTAGTCGGGCTTGTCGTCGAAGCGGAGCGAACGAGTGTAGTTGAGGTAGATGGCAAACTCGTTGGGGAAGCCGCGGCAAAGAACCTCGGTGGGAGTGGTCATCTTCTTCTCCATGATGCGGTCGTACTTCTGCTTCTTGGTGGCAGCCTTCAGACCCTGCCAGGGAAGCGAGCCACGGCAGAAGTAAAGCATGACGTAACCGAGAGATTCCATGTCATCACGTCGAGATTGTTCTGGAAAGTAATTGTTAGCAACAGAATGGATTTAGAGGAAGGAAGGGGTATAATAGGTGCAACGTACCGACACCAAGGTGAGTATTGATGGAGGCGTATCGGGCAGTGCCAGTGAGGTTCTTGTTCTCGCGGTAGGGGATATGGAAATGAGTCTTGGGGTCACGATATTTCTTGGCAAGGCCGAAGTCGATGACATTGACTTGATTACCACGTTTACCGATACCCATGAGGAAGTTATCGGGCTTGATGTCGCGGTGGATGAACGACTTGGCATGGATGTACTCGATGCGGGAGATGAGCTGGTCAGCGAGGAGGAGGACCGTCTTCAGAGTGAACTTCCGGTTACAGAAGTTAAAAAGGTCCTCCAAGCTGGGGCCCAAAAGGTCCAAGACCATGGCATTGTAGTCACATTCGGTGCCAAACCAGCGGACGAAAGGAATGCCGACACCGCCGGCCAGGGACTTGTAGACTCGAGCCTCATACTCAAGCTGGGGATGCTTGGCCTTGACGCTCTCAAGCTTGATGGCAATTTCCTCCCCAGAGATGATATTAGTGCCCAGGTAGATATCGCCGAAAGAGCCGGAACCGATCTTTCGACCGATGCGGTACTTGTTACCGACACGTAGATCCTGATGGTGAAAAGCATGTTAGCACCGATAGCGATATCGCAGGTAATAGCTCGCTGGTCGTTCCCCGGGAGAGGTTAAGAAACGCCCAGTTCACATACCATGGTGGTCATGGTAGTGGTATTGAGGTGCGACCGTTCCTGAGAGACGGAAGCAGAGGATGGTGATTCGGTTAAATCGAGTCGATGACGAGGGTAGGGGACGTGGTGTCAACCTGGTTCGCCGAATTGGTTAGTTGTCTGTGTGAGAATAGAGGTGAGAGATAGATGCGTAGGCCCCGGAGGGGAAAAATGGTATGTATGTTGAATGGGGAAGAGAAGGGAAAGGACACAAGAGGCAAGGCTGGGTGACAGTGAGGGGTCGGAGACGATGGGGATATTTGGCTGGAGATGACTCCTGAAGAGGAAATGTAGGAAAAACACGCGTGGGAGAAGATAATGAGTCGAGTTTGGAACGACGATAACGGGAGAGCGTCGGGGAATACACACCTACGCCCTAGAATGTTGAGTCAGAAATAAAAGGCCGAAGATGCTTGATTGATGTCAGGAGCCCAAAGGATTTGAAGGGGGAGGATTAGGGTAAATTGGGGACAGGAAGCGGGAAATAAATAGGTCGGGAAGGGTAGAAATGGGTTGGAAAGGAAAAAAGGAGGAAAATAAAATTCTTACCGAGAGTATGTCGCCGCGTGGAAAGCGTGGGAGGAGGCGAAAAGGCGAAAAGGTCGGTGAGGAGGAGAGTGGTGATGGTGATTATGTGAGGGGAGGAGAAGGGAGGAGAGATGGAATTAGGATGTGGAAGAGGAGGCGAGTTTTGGTCTAGTGACCCACGCTGTGGTCTGACCCTTTTGCACCAGTTGTCAGTCGCGGCTGGTCAAGTTGGATTGCAATTGGGGGCCGCCCATTTTTGAAGGAAATGGCAGCCCAAAGTGGAGCAAAGCGAGGAAAGGGCGCCCCTGACTGGTGCACGGTACCTCTCTGGAACGCTCCTGGCTCGTTCTGGCTTCAGCAGTGAAATGGCAACAGGTAGCAATTCATATAGCGCCTATTATGCCTACATCGATTGACCTGGAGCAATTTGACATGCACCATTTATGCAATAATGCCACATCGGCTTCGCCTAGCCTCAAGATCTCTTCGCCTTTCATTCCAGGCGAAGTAATCTACGAAGCAATGGCAGTGGCGATTCCAGGGCAAGGCGAACATTAAAGCCAATCAGAGGTCCTGCCAGTGGTGGAAATTTCCAAGATCTCTCACACTCGTTACTCTCGTGCCGCTTTTGGAGATTGTTCTATTTTTAATTCTTAAGCCTGAATATTCCAGGGCCAACTGATGCTTCTCACGTCCTGGCCCTCATCACCGACAAGGTGGAGACGTGGACCAACCTACCACCAGGCGTCCAGTAAGCTTCCATGAAGGTGCTCCCAAGCATGCGCAAAGATTGCTATTCGGTGAATCTTCAGTCATAGAAGAGCTCGCCTGAACATCGAAGGACAGTGGTGGGAGGTACCAATTACTGCGTGCGTTACT
>JUDQ01000160.1:23351-75816 GCA_000812075.1 Scedosporium aurantiacum
CGAGTGGGTGGCGGGTCTTCCTCCGGTACGAGCCAAAGCGTGATGGGAATTTGGGAAATGGAGATCAAAAGAAGATGGAAGAGCGATTGGTTTGATCTGTCAAATACAGACACGCGCATCGAGAAATCGGATTACGGGACACACGCGACAATTACTTCCGAATCTTCCTCGAATGGACGGATGGATATGCTTCGTCGGCTACGAAGTACAACCGGAGACTTCCAGCTGAGCCCAGGTAGTAAGGTACCAACATTTTTTAACTCGCACCATTGCGCGCTACGAAAGTGAATTCCCGCGCTGATAATAACCCCACACCCTCAAGCATCCGAGAGCACCAGGTTCAGAGTTCAGTCTTCCTCGGTTGTTGGATCAGGATAAACCCCCACCCCCTATCCACCACCTATCAAGTCACCCTCAAACTGCATTTTGATGTTCCAAAAAAAGACCTTCAGAAACGTTCGAGGAAAATTACTTCGTACTTGCGTGTGTACATTACCAGTCCGCGAATCCGACCCGAGGCAGTGGATTCAGCCAACAGTACTCGGAACATCGTACTTCGTCCTTCGTAACGATGCTCTGAGAACAAAGTACAGATCAAATGTCCCCAATTATTGCGTGTACGAAAGACTACATCAAATGTAGCCTCCTTTCTTGGAAGCAGCTCGGCTTGGGATATTCACTGGAATGATCTCCTCAATCGGAAGAGGCCCAGAGTACTTCGTAATATTGCACGGATGGTGCAAGGTAAAATTGATGAGGCACCGAATTCCAATCTGGGTTCCGGATTTATGCGTGTCCGCCTCATTCATCCAGACTGGGACTGGACCAGCCCCTTACGATCTTCAGACTCCACCATGTCATTGGCATTTGATATTACTGCTCGATGCGGTCCCCTCAAATCTCGCGTCGGCTCCGTTGCGACCGAACAGCATCACTATCAAACCACTTGAAGTCTTGCCCAACCCCCTCGATCCAAACGTCGATCCGGTATCTGGCCAGCATCGAGTCATTTGCCCAGCAAAGCATCCTCCCAACGCGATGCCGATTAAGCATGTACTTCGTAGTTTAGGATTGATTTCCTTCAAAGCTGCCCAAGGTCCCCTGCATGAAGCCGGACTATCAATCACATGGCCAGCATTTCCGATGGTTTAAGGACGCATTGGTTTCTCCGAATTTGGTGAGAAATGAAACATTTCTCTTGGCCCCAGTGCTGTTATCATTCTCTCACCGCCAAAATCTCAAATAGCACCACTGGAGAAGCACCACTGGAGAAAAATAGCGACACAACATGCTATGCTACCTCGATAATTACAATGACACTCGTCTTCCGATCAAGGAAGCTCGTTTAACTAGATATCTAGGACTCAACACACACACCAGACCTAAGATTAGAAGACAAAGCTCAAGCACTCACCGCCCCAATGCGTCGTCCACAAATAACGCCGGGCTCGCTAATGCAAGGATTCAGATGATCGAGTTTTGACTCCCACACCTGCAGAATCTGACATCCTCCATGACGTCGTAGACCCTTTCGAATGTCCAACTCTAATTATCTTAGAGCCGACTATGGTTCAGCATTGAATTCTACGAAATCGACAATTTCAGTCAAAGACAAGCGTCTCTGACCCCAACCCAAGGCGGTGAGCGTTTCGCTTGACGACGCATAACAATTCGTTGTAGAAATCAATGAGATGGATCAATTGGTCATGTCAGATTGCGAAATCTAGGACTCTGAAAGGAGCCCTTTTACGATTCATCATTTTAGACCTAGTAACAGATTTGTCGGCAGCTCGACCACCAAGCGTATGTAACCAACCCTTTTCGCTTCGGTCAGTAGCCTCCCCCAAACAATGTACCATTTCCCACGATAAATGTTGTCACCGAAACTCCATGTTGTCTCCAAGGGTTTTCCTTGTATTCCGACCGCCGATGCCTCCCGTCCCTTTATCTATCACCATCCCATCACATTCATGGGGATGACGTTACACGGAAAGCACGATTATCAAAAGAATGCTCCCATTGCCTTGTTTCAAGAACAACGCGAGTTTTCCTGCTTTCCATCATCACCGCAGCCGACAAATACCCTATCGAATGACGAGGTGGACTCCTCACGTTCAAACTCTGTACACCTCCACCCGACACTCTTAGATGTGCCCTGGCAGAACGTAACGCAGCAGCTAGTACCCTTTGGATCCCACTTGTAGCTTGTCGAACTGAAAGGAAGGTCGACGAAACCAGGCTTTCCCTGGATTTCAGTTGACTTCCCAGAGAACTTGTCGCCGGAATATGCTTTGAATCTGAAGCCCACATCGATAATCTCCTGTCGGGTAGTGGTAGGACGAGGCGAGGCGGATGAGGAACGGGTGGATGGGGTGGGGGCGGATGTGGGAGCGGGGGACGATCGCCCAGAGGCTATCGAGGATACGGATGGTGTTGTCTCATCAGTAGGCGATGCGGTTCCTGCTGAAGATGGTACATCAGCAGCAGGTGTTGGTGTTCTGGATTTCACGTCAGTTATGGTTTCCTGCGGGAAAGGGGGAACATCGAGAACACAAGAAGGAGCGAGAGGCATCTTACGATGATTCATCCGCGGCCTCGGCCTTCTCTGATGCCTTTTTCCGTGCGGCAACCGCCCCCACGCCCCCTCCTATTCCTGCCACGATCATTATAAGGGCAAGCGCCAGAATAATGAGGAAGACCTTCTTCATGCCACATATCCTCCGGTCATCCTTCTTGGGTGGCTCAGAGGCCAAGTCCTGTTGAACCATGCTCTCCTTCCTCGAGGCATTCTCCCAACCAGCCGCACCCGTACCGGCGGCATAGTTGGCGTATGACGGATCGCCTGTCGATGGTCTGTAGGGCGGGGCAGGAGTCAACGGCGAGACTGTGTAGTAAGGTACTGGACTTCCGCTCTGAGCATAGTGATTGGGCCTAGGATCCTCGATGACTGTGAATTTCTGATCACGGATATCATCCCCTGCTCTGTCGTACGCCTCCGCTTTTGTGAGTGCCTGCGGTGCCGGGTCCGGCACTACCTCTGGTAACGTAGAGTAGCTCATATTTGGAACTGCAATCTTAGAGAGATGGAAAGGGAGGAGGTACGAATATTTTCTTTGTATTTGGAGACTTCGAGTATATAATATTCCTCGTGTGATGAAATAATAAAAGACGCAGTGGAAAGGGAGGCGTTGATGAATTGGGCGATTCTAATTTCTTCCCTCCAGCACAATTGACAGGGTATGGAGCAACTTTCCCCAGAGTCTTACGCTGATGTGCAGTCCGGAGTGGATCCTCGGGCACTCCCAAGGTAATCTTGCCGAGAAGTTGAGGGACGAGGGTGTCATTTTCTGCTCGCCTGCTTATTTTTGGTAAACCCTGGTTTATTTTAAGAGACCCTTGGAACGTGAAGTGGCTGTGAATCGTTGGAAATCGAACAACCAGAACTGGCTAACTCTCAACTGATGCAGGTCCACTCTCCAGATTCCCAGGATGTCCTCGTCTGCCAGATGCAACACACCATTTCCTCATGGGGGTGGTTTCGTTTCACCCACCAAATACACCCTATGCTAGACATTCTCGTCCGAACTTCGCGAAACAAGACAGTCGCATGGACCACAATGAGAACACGCATGCTTCATGTGTCGCATTGAAAATCGTCCATTTGTGCCATAATGAGAGAGCGGCAGCGAGACACAAAGTGCATGTCAACGCCCAGAGTCACTAGTCAACACTTAGCCAGGGTCCCTGGAAACTCTTCAAGATCTCTATAGCTCGCAATGATGTAGTGTTTAAACTTTCATACCTCCCAACTCAGACAGCACCTTTAGCGGCATAGTCACTTTCGATGTATGAATGCACAACCGGCAACGCATCCCTGGACTTGGAGTCCCCCAGTCTCACAAACAGAAGGCGAAAAGACGATTTTTCTCATGAATGCATTGATCCGTGACCCATTCA
Organism: Scedosporium aurantiacum; assembly: GCA_000812075.1. NCBI lineage: Eukaryota > Fungi > Ascomycota > Sordariomycetes > Microascales > Microascaceae > Scedosporium > Scedosporium aurantiacum. Next base: position 27,309 of record JUDQ01000160.1, read on the forward strand.
CCTCGCCGCACGCGGTTCTCTGTTTCCTAACCGACTAACCAGGCCTGCGCAAGACATGGGAAGGCAAGGAGTCATGAAGCAATGATGCCAGATGTACAAATTTACAATCTCTCACGCTAGCCTTGCCACTACTACGCTCGCCGCGGTGGATGCAATATCCTTGTGTTGCGATGTCAGACTAAAGAGCGACAGTCACCAACGCGGAAACTGTCTGCATTCATGAACTACAGGCAAGGCATTGTTGTCCGATCTCGCTACCAACAGACAGGTCTGTTCTTTCTCTGGTCTCAGACGCAATCACCGCCATTGATTACAGCCCCCAGCAGACTTTCGCTATATTTATAGCCTACTTGATGCGAGGGTTTACGTTTTGCGATGAAAGCAATTGGATGATATACACTAGGAATATTGCACTCCCTATCAAGCTTGTGTTGTTGGTTGGGGCAGTTGTCAAGGGAAACGCCTATAACTTTGAGATCATGAAACTAACGGTGAGTAAAGATCATTGATAATCACTGAATGTGACCGTAAAGGGGGCTCTATCATGAGGCTGATGCGGGAGCTTGATAGGGGAGGAACTAATAGTGTGATATCGCGTCTCCCAGGTTCTAGTTATGGTCGGCTGCAATTCTACTTGTTTGGACGAGATAACGCTTCGAGACATATTGCAAACCAAACAAAGAAACTTAAACCCGGCAATGGCCCAAGGTGAGAACAACAAAAGGTACAGCACTCAGTGCCTTACACGTATGGTTATTGAGGAACCGCAAACATCTTATAGATATCACAGGGTCCCGATATCAGGTATTACCATCCACAGCCAGTTTTTGACATCTGTTTTCGCATGAAGGCTGTGTCCGCTGGTGAGAGGGACGGTAGATATTGACTGGAATTTGATTGACGGTAGGAGTATTGGCCAAATTGTGCAGGTTGATTAAGTACCTCTGTCAATAGGCCGGATTTGGACTGAGAGCTATAAACCCCCCGCGGCGTCTCAACCGCCGCAATCTTCTCCGAGACTAAACGGAGGGAGGATAAAAGCTCATTGGCACTTTCAGATATGGTGGCAGGGGACTTTGGAAGCAAATCGCCACGAGTTTGGACCATGGTACTCCAGAATAATCCAAGAAATCTAAAATCTGGAGACTTATCCTGGAGGTTGCAATCGATGAAAGTGTTCATGCGTGTCCATATCTCATGGATTCGTTTGGTTCTAAGTTCTCGGATTGACTCTGCTGAAATAGTTAGTTATCGCATTGAGCCCTAGAAACAATGATTCGACTTGGCTTTACCTTCGATACGAAATGGACCGAAGCAAGAAAATTCATCAAACAGCCGGACTTTCTCAATCAGCAAGCATCCTTGGTCATCCAATACGGCATCCAGCGCAAGCCCAACCGCCAGTTGGCGGCAGAGAACCTCTTCGCCTAGGATCAAGGCGATATACAAGGCTTTGGCTCGCTCATCCACCTTCTTAGAGATGGATGCTGTCTGGGCGATAGCTCGCCAGGCGGTTGCCCAAGGCCTCACAAGACCGGCCAAATCATATTTATTGACAAGGAGCATGATCTGGTATACTGCATCCACGCCCGGTGCTGCTGGAACATTCTGGAAGGCGGAGTGGGCAATACCAAGTAAAACACGCAGTGCAGTAGGGTCATCCTCTGGCAAGACAACTAGCCACTCCCCTCCAGTCCGTTTAGACCCTTCTCTTTCTTGAGCCTCTCGGTAAGCGCCGAACAGCATCCGTTTAAAGACGGGAGATACGCGACGTAGCGCGGAAGAGCAAACGAGGAACTCCTTTGTTGGTTCCTTCAGTTCTTCTCCGACGCGCAACACGAGGTCTCCATCCCGATCTATAGAAATTCTTGTGATTTCCGGAGTGGGATGGACGATGGCGGCATCTATTGCGCCAGTGGTGGTGGAATGTGTGCTCATTGCTCAACATCAAGCTTCAGTTTGGGTACGATATGATCTTTTTAGATAGACGGGTGGAGGATGGCCCCGGCGTTAATGTGGTTTACTTCGTTGAAGATACCCTCAGTTACTGGCGGCGGGGTTGCGAAGGGCTGTGAAGTTCAAAGGAAGCTCCTCTGAATGATGTGAGATCACGTGACCAAAATCTAGGTCTCACCTTTCGGCCTAACTCCCCTCATTTGGCGACGATGACCAACTGTCGATGGGAAAGGAGCGAGATCGACTGGCAGGCCAAAATAAATAAAGAAATACATGAAGAAAAAAGAGAGGGGCAAAAAAAAAAAAAAAAAAAAAAAATTGGAAAGCCCGAGAGAGAGAGAGAGAGAGAGAGAGAGAGGGATAAGAGAAAGCTCTTGCGCATCTTAACATTGGCAGCACACCTTTCAACATCCGTGTGTGGAAGAAGACTAACAATTTTGTTACTTGAGGGGATGAATCGAATGCATCCCACTTTACTAGAGCCGGTTGATGGTACCACAAGGAACACGAATCGTGGGGTTAATCACAAAAGGAGTCGAATCCCGAGGCTTCTCTACTTCGCCCTAACTACTTTAGCAAGTCGTCCGTGGATGGAGCCCGGGCGGAGTGGGATGGGTGGCTGGTGTCGGCCTTTGAGACATCCCATTGAACGTTGTTTACTTCCAGCCGAGGAAGTCCTGTACCGTCTAAGAAGCCCGATCGGACGACCTTACTTCACAACGATCAGACTCTGCCTTGGGAGTTACTTTCCAGGTGGACATCCGATGCACGGATATCGAGGCAATGGTCTTGCTAAGTCACATTTGAGTGGGAGAGTGCCAGTCAACTCGGCTTTGATGTTTCCTCATTCGGGTCCTTGCACGTCGTCGTAGCAATAATGTGCTAACAGGTCAGTTGATTCTGAGGATTGGTTTTTTTGTGCAGCGGAACCATTCCTCGGAGAACCAGCATCCTTCGGCCAAGAATATCGCAGATTCCCCCGCACAACTGCCTCATCGGGTTGGTCTATCGACAACGGCCCGCATGCGCAGTCAAGGGTCTAGATAGAAAATAGCACAACATGCCGATAAGTAATCATCAAAAACGATCAGTCACTGCAAGTTCTGCGACCAATGCCCAAGCATCGTCCAATTGACTTGGACCTCGTCTGATAACCCCACTTATCAATCAGTGCACTGGCTTCCTCGCTAAGATGGACGTGGGATGAATAGAACCCCCAAGCTCTTGAGCTATTAAGCTGCCTGCTTCCCCAGCCGCCTCGTAAAGTTTGGGTAAAGCTGAATTTTCACTCGTGGAGACTGAAGTTTTTAACTTACTGCAGAACGTCGTGTACGTCCTTAGATCAACCACAGAGTCTCAAAGCTTGCCTACGATTCCACGCCCCACATCATTCACACTATGGCTGGAAAAGTTGCCCTTGTTCTGAGCAGCTTGCTGGCCTCTGTCGCCTCTGAGACAATCCATGGCGTAGTCGTCTACTCTCGCCACGGAGATCGTAAGTCTATACTCTCCCTTGCGCCCTCACTCACAATGCATATGGAATGAATAATAACCGAAGCCCTCAGGTACTACCAAACATTATAAGAATCAGCAATTGACCAGTCTCGGAGCCCAGCAGAATTTTGCTCAGGGCAATCAGTTCCGTGCTCGTTATCTTGATGCAGATTCGCCTCAACGCATCCTGGACATATCCGAGGACAAATATGTCTCGTCCCAGATCTACGCGAGTGCCCCAGACCAGGCCATCCTGCTGAATACGGCCACAGCCTTTCTACAAGGCTTGTACCCCCCTCTTGAGGGTCTCGATCCCGAGCTCGCTACCAGCCAGCTCAACAATGGAAGTGAGTCGGTCAACCCCTTGAATGGGTACCAGTACGTCCTCCTCCATGGCCAGAGCGCCGACGCTCCCGATGCCATCTGGATCAAGGGTGACGACAGTTGTCCCACTGCGGATAAAGCTCAGAAGAGCTTCGAGAGCAGCGCCGAGTTCCGCGACCGATCGGACCAAACCAAATCCTTCTACGAAAAGTTCCAGTCCACCCTTGCGGATGTGTATGACTACACTAGCCCCTCGAACTTCTCGTACAAGAATGCCTACGACATCTTCGACTTGATCAACGTTGCTCGTATTCATAACAAGTCTTCTCCTGCCCTTGATGTCTCCGACGAGGACCTCTTCCAGCTACGAACCCTCTCCGACAGCTCCGAGTTCGGTTATAACTACAACGCCAGCCAGCCAAGTGGGTCGATCCATGCTAAGACCCTCAACGCGGGCCTGCTCAGCCAGCTTCAGAAGATCGTTGCCACCAAGGCCAAGCTCAAGTTCTCTCTCTTTGCGGGAAGTTACGACACTATGCTTGCATTCTTTGGTGTTAATGGATTGGCTCAATTGTCCGACAACTTTACGGGTCTCCCAGATTACGCATCCACTTTGAGTTTCGAGCTCTTCACGGAGGAGGACACGACGAGCTTCCCCGACAACACGGACTCTCTCCGTGTTCGTTTCTTCCTGAAGAACGGCACAACCGGTGAATTCACCTCGTATCCCCTCTTTGGAAGTGGTGAGGACAGCCTCTCGTGGACCAAGTTCGAGTCTGAAATGAGCGACCGCTCGCTTTCCGATGTTGGTACCTGGTGCAACGCTTGCCAGAGCAAGCTACCCTTCTGCGCCGCTTACGTCAATGACGCGTCTGCCGACACAAACAGCAAGAAGGACGGCGGCCTATCTCCTCTCGCTAAGGGCGGTATCGCGATGATTGTGATCGGTTCTGTCTTCCTTATTGCTGGACTGGCACTGTTCTTGCTGTCGAGGAGGAAGAAGGCCCAGGCTCCTACTGCGGCTGCTATGATCACTGCTGATCAGAAGAGCATCAACAGCGGTAGCACGCCGAGCCAGGTTTGAATGTTTTTAACTTTGGAGTATTTTCAACATTTTAATGCCCTTGGTGTATGTTGCGTGGAGGACGGAAGTGTCAATGACGAATGTGAAAAGAGATGTCTTCTTTTCTAGCCCTACATATGAAGATTCTTGATAGCTCTATGACAGTATGCAGTATACTTCTTTCACGAAATCGTGTAGTAACTGTAGTAACTTTGGGTTGACGCTTGCTGCGAGCTCGCCTTCGTATAATGACAAACGCTCAGTTTCATTAAAGGGTCGAAATTCGGAGGTGGTCCGAATTGAGGAGTCACTGGGCTGGCCAATTATGTTTCAACTTAGAACTCTATAATCTACCTACCGCAGAATAATCTTCTCCAAGGTCGTTACTTCGATTGGGTAACTCCAATTTCTGGAACTATCGAGCTTGGTACTCTGTGATTTCCATTTGTCCCGTCGAACCAAGGAGCCATCATGTTATTGTCGGCTCCCTCGTTAAGTGTAAAAAGCCATCACCCTTGTCTCAACCACGTATATGTGGCTTTCTTGAACGAGTCGGGGGAAATGCGAGTTTATAAGGGCAATATAGGCCCGAGAGTAGATCTTACTGATATATACTAATCTTATCTTTACTTATCAAGCAATTCAACTTTTATAAGACCTTTTCAAAGTCTGACTTAAGCTCGATCCATGTGGTAGTTGAATGCGATTCCATCCAATCTAGATGCGCGGCCAGCAGCTTGAGGTTCAACGGATTATCAATCGAGGGTTGAGCAACTCGTAGAGTCCGAGAGATCTGACCCACGCTGAACCTGGGGGATGGATGATACCCGGGGCAGATTCCGAGGTGGCCCTCTGTTGGATAACCCGCCAACTTAATCTATTCTGCCCAGATACGATCTCCGACGGCAGACTGCGGCGGTACTGGGCCCTCCAAAGGGAATGTCTTTGTGCAGCACTTCTCAGCGTGGTCAAGATGGCCATGCGCTTATTTTCTGAACATGATCGCCATATCTATAGGAACCTGGAGCCGCGGACAAGAGATGGCGCTGCAAGGAACCTTGCTGGCTTTTTTACCTGATTGCCTCGCTGAGGATCACCTTCACCGCCCAGACTGGGAGCCAATCCAGTCTCTCGACGTGGCTATGCGAATGAAAGAATGCTTTGGATGGGTTAAGGATCGATGTCACTTAAGATCTTAACGAGGACTACGCGGCTCTAAAACGCGTCTCAGAGAAACATGACCAATTCCCACAAGTAGACCGTGCATATGTGGGCTTAGATAAGAATGAGTACGCATATATCCCTAATGCAGAACTCACCATTGTGTAGCAGCAACTGGATTTTTTTTCCCTATTTGATTGGATTCGATTTAGTGCTATTCAGGGAAGAAAACTAGCGCGGGGATAGCAAATTTGTTGTCTCTTCCGACCTTATCCCATTACAGCGGGGAGTGGTGGAGATGGAGTGACTATAGTCTATGAGAGAGTGTGTATGAAGTGGCACTTTGATGAGAAGAAGGTGTGGTAGGTAAAATAGCTGACATGCTATCAAAGGAGGAGGATGCAACATGAAGGTTAGAGCAAGACAAGCAGGAAAACCCGAGAAGCTCCCGACTTCTTCCTTGACCCGGTGAGCATTGCAACTGCACAGCTTGTTTATTCACTTTCTATGCTTCTTATGCGATTTGCTGGGCTGGTTTTTTTTTCTTTCCCCTGGTGCCTCTCACCACTTCTAGGACTAGACCCAATGACATTTGCAGCCTGACATGAGGTTCTCTCCTCGCTCAACCATGCTTTAAGGGCTGTTTGTATCCGTATCGCTCGCTTTGAGACCTCTAAGAAACAACGGTGGTGCATAGCGGCTTATAATTTGGCCGGATCTGCATAAGCAGCGGGCAGCGGCTCTTTCAACAGGTCCATCCCTATCTGTCTTTACCAAATAAGCTGGATATTCGTTCATAGAAGGCGCACTGCCGACAGCTCAGTACTACAGTTGAAACCTCAGCCAGTGTCGGGTACTTGCTGATTCGGGCTGCAATCCAAATCTGGAATATATCCGATCTCGTGGGGGCTGTCGAGCGCGTGTCTCAGTGGCGAAGTTTGGAAAGCTCGGTGGAATACAGTGACGCCTTCTTGCAAAGGATATCGTCATCTGTAGGAAATGAATAAGTAATATATCGTTCCGCTTGTCGAATGGCTAGTTTGTAGAGTACAAGGAATACCGGAACACGGGAAGACGAGTCTTCGAGTTCGACACGTTATATATAGGCTTGCCCGAGGAGATTTTCAAATCAATCCCAGTCTTCTAGTAAGACTCGCGCTCATATAGGCTGGGTATTTTCCAGCCAGCTCACTCTTCTACCCAGCAGTCTACCACACATAGCTCAAAATGAGGCCCATTCTAATCGACATCTCGCTTTGCCTCATCCACGGCCTTGGCACAGCTGCACCCACTACGAATGCTGAGCTCGACGGACAAGCTTGGATCCCCAAAGGCAACGAGAATTGGAAGATCGCTGGACAGCACGATAATCGACGAGATAACCACAACAATAGAGAGAGAGAAGTTAGGGGCCATTATGATGGGGGCAGCGTTGGCACGGACGGGACGCGCGTGACAGGCATAGAACCCGACGGCACCCGGGTCACTGAGCGGGACCTAGGCGCGTGGGATCCGAACAGTGTCGGGGCGAATGGCGCAGAGGACCCGCCGTTGGATCCGGATGGCACCCGAGTCACCAAGCGGGATTCAAGCAAGCGCGGGTTGGAGCCTTACAGCGTCGACGAAAATGCGACAGACCCACCATCAAACCCGGACGGAACCCGGGTCACTCGGAGGGTAACTGATTGAGAACGGTGAGAGGCAATAACAGGGACTCTGATGGGCCACCGATTCTGACGTTTAACAGGGCCAAGACTCGAGAAGGGATGTGCTGAAGCAGGTCTTGACGGGATCTAAGAGTTTTTGGAGATGAGAGACGCCACAAGTCTACCGAATTCAGAACTATCCAATCTGTGCGAATTATGGGGATTTTTTGTATTTTTTAAGGAACTACCTGAAAGCTTGACAAGCCAATATTGAAATGTCTTGTCCTGAGAGCTCACTGACCGTATTCAGTCGCTGCCTCACCAATTGCAATTGAGCTAGGATATGATGCCTATTTTTCTATATTTAATAAAAAAATATAAAAACTGATCAACATCGCAGGTAATCTTTTAATGCGAACTCCTTGAAGTTGTTGATGAGATGGAACTTCCTTTCGAGAGCAATGGGTCAAGAGTCAAGACCTGGGGGCTCGAGAACATATTAGATTCAAGTTGCATGGAAAATAAGCCACTTACGTAATGCAGCGCATTCCATCAGGATCTTGAGATAGCACACGACAGCAACCAACTTCGCATGAAGCATGCGCCAATCTTGAAAAGAGCAGAATTTCATATATTCTCAGATAAATTCTAAGATAAAGTGGCAAAATAAATAGATATTTTTATATGGAGAGCCTAATAGAAGCTCGATGAGGCATAACTCCTAGAAAAGCCAGGAGGCCCAGCTCCAATCGAGGACCGCGCATTACCGAAGCTTTGATAGCTCCCAAGTATGTTGAATGTGGGGTTACAAGCGTGACAATTTGTCCCAACGTCAACTCTCTTTTCCCCTCATACATGAGCCATCTTCTCAACCAGCACCTCATACTCAACACAACCAATTAAGTTGCCTAGAGCGCCGCGCCCTTGGATATTGCCATTTTTGTCAATTCCAATTGCTCATCCTCTAACGCCATGGCCTGCATCACTGTTGCCGCCGCGACTCTCCCGAGTGTCCCCCTGGACTTCGCTGGGAACCGAGATCGAATCCTCCAGTCAATAAAGATCGCTAAGGAGAAGGGCGCAACTATTCGGACAGGCCCGGAGGTATGATGCGAATCTATTCTTCGCATTGAGCAAGAGCTAACGTGCCGAAGCTTGAAATTCCCGGATATGGATGTCTGGACCATCACCTGGGTATGTCCTGCGAGCCACGTCTTCTGGCCACGCCCACTGATAACCTGAGCAGAAGGTGATACCTTTCTACACAGTTGGGAAGTTCTGGCCGAAATTATCTCGAACCCTGTTTGTGAGGGCATGCTTGTGGATCTAGGTATGGGAGTTCGGCATCGCAATGTCAGATATAACTGCCGTGTTCTTTGCACATACAAACGTGTTCTTTTCATCCGGTATGTTTTCATCCAAACTTTAGGAAATATAAGCACCGAAGCTCGCTTATCCCCGAGGGAATTGGTGCATGGTCTCAGGTTGTTAATTTTCCTTCCACCGCTTATAGCCCTAAGATGTCCCTTGCGAACGATGGTCTGTATCGTGAAGCCCGACATTTTACTGCCTGGCCAAAAAAGATGCAAACGGAACCTTACTATCTGGAGTCTATTATCGAGCGAGTTACTGGTCAGCATACTGTCCCTTTCGGCGACGCAATCCTCTCCACACTTGATACCGCCATCGGGTGTGAAACTTGTGAAGAGCTCTTTACCCCTTCAAATCCATCGACCTACATGGGTCTGAATGGTTGTGAAATCATCCTCAACAGCAGCGCTTCTCATGCAGAGCTTCGAAAGCTGAGGACTAGACTTGATCTTATTGCCAACTCCACGAGGAAGTTGGGAGGAATTTACGTTTATGCCAATGCTACTGGGTACGTGGGATTGTTCTATCACTACCGTCGTTGTCGTCCGATTACTAACGTCACACCCGTAGTGTCGATGGCGAGGCTCGCATGATGTTTGATGGTTCCTCGATGATCCTAGTAGGCTTCATTCTAATCTTTTATGTTTCCATTTCTCTATGTCTCTAATCACCCTTGCAGGTCAACGGCAGAGTCTTGGAGCAGGGATCTCAGTTTTCCTTGAATCCGGTCGAAGTCACGGTAGCGACAATCGATATTGAGCAAGTTCGCAGCTTTCGCTCTAGCATCTCTAGAAATGTCCAAGGGGCTGCTCAGCCGGACTACCCCCGAGTCGAATTCCCCATACGACTATCCCGGCCGGCCGACGAAGTGTACTTTTCCGACGTGTTGACGATGTCCAAGGACAAGGAACTCCGAATCCTGGACCCCATGGAGGAGATTTGGCTGAGTACTTCAGTATAGTATGTCTCGAACCGAAGTCCATGCAGCACCCCCGTTTGCCATGTCTTAAGGTGTCTACGGGTTTCTGCTCAGCCTCTTCATTAGGTATAAAAAGCGAGTGCTAACTTGTGTGTGCAGTCTCTGGCAATGTGAGTCTTTGATACGATAATAAGACGGGTGCCTCTCGAGGCTTCCGCTTCGGAGTGCATTTCTGTGTTGTAAACTAACCCGGATGGTTATGTAGATCTCGTTCGAACAAACGCTGGAGGGTTCTTCCTCAGTCTTTCTGGAGGTAAAGATTCACGTTCGCTCCGAATAATGCGCTTGAAACCTCATCTGACTGTCTCTAGGCCTGGATAGCTCTACCGTCGCCCTCTTCGTTTATGGGATGGCCAGGCTCGTCATGCATTCCATCGCAGCCGGAGAAGCCACGACTCTTTCAGACCTCAGGCGCGTCACTGGCATCGAGAGCTTCGTACCCAAGAAGCCCGAGGAAATTGTCAACCTCCTACTCACAACCTGCTACATGGGAACTGTAAACTCTTCTGAGGACACTAAGTCGCGGGCTAGGAAACTGTCAGAGAAACTCGGCGGCCATCATCTGGATATTTCAATCGATAATGCCGTTGTTGCCCACAACGATCTCATCAAAACGGCCTTGAACTTTACGCCGCGGTATGGTGTCCATGGTGGTAGCCGTGCGGAAAACCTAGCGTTGCAGAACATCCAGGCTAGAAATCGTATGGTGGCTCAGTACTCGCTTGCCCAACTAGCGACGACGGCTCGAAACTTGCCCAGGGCCGGCACACCACTACTTGTGCTTTCAAGTGGCAACGTGGTAAGTCTACCCAGTACATGGGCCAACTGAGATTTTCCGCGAGCTGCTTTGGAGCGCATACTTACGTTCCCTAGGACGAAAACCTTCGCGGATACTACACGAAGTACGACGCCTCGAGCGGTGATCTAGCACCATTGGGCAGCATCTCCAAGACGGATGCCCGTCGTTTCCAGAGGTTGGTTGCAGATGATGAGGAATGAGGCTTAATCGATGCTAACCATGGCGGCTTTAGCTGGGCGCGCGACGAGTGGGATCTCCCCATCATGACTGTAGGCTTTTCTTCCTCTTGACCTCCAACCACAACCACTTCTACAAAAGATATCGACTAACAGAGAGCAGGACTTCCTCGAGGCAACGCCCACTGCAGAGCTTCTTCCTCTGGAAGCTGGTGTACAAGACGATGAGTCTGAAAATGAGATGGGCATGACCTATGAGGGTAAGTATTGTTTTTTTTCCCATACAGGCCAAAACACATGTTCTGCATCAAGGCACTGACGTTGGACAGAACTCTCCGTGTTTGGAATCCTGCGCAAGGTGGACAAGCTTGGCCCGTGGTCTATGTACCAGCGGCTGCTCACGCAATGGGGCGACCGCCCTGGCATGACGCCACGAAAAGTTGCGGAGAAGGTCATGCGATTCTTCAGATTCTATGGCAAGTCAAGACTTCTGTTTCCAAGGTGCCTGGTGCAGGAAGCTAGGTTCTAACTATGATACGCTCACAGCAATCAATCGTCACAAGGCCACCATCATCACTCCCTCGATTCATTTGTCTGGATACAGTAGGTTTTGACGTAAGTTCTGGCAGACCACGGACATGGCTGACGCGTCTGGCAGATCCCGATGACAACAGGCACGATCTACGGCCGTTCCTGTACGTCGTGGACTTCCCATGGCAATTCAACAAGATCAAGGCACATGTGGAGCAGTTGGAAGCACGGCTGCAGAAGCGTGCCTAGGCGGCGACCAGGCAAGCGGGGGAATATTCTCCTTTTTAGATACTCGAGGGCCAGCCCAAGGAGTTAGAGGTGAGTAGACAAAATAGAGTGAGAAAGAAAGAGAAAGAAAAGGGGGAAATGGGGGAAATGGGGCCAAAAACGAAGAAAACCGAATAAAAGAACGAGCAAAAAAGAAGAACTGGAAGAAAAGAAAAGAAAAGAAAAGAAAAGACTCTGTTGGTTTTCTTTTGGTTATTTCTGTACCCCTTTCTTTGCGACAAGGACAGGTGTCTGGTGGATCGAATTAACCCTGAAATATATCCGAATATTCCACCAGATGTCCAGGCGAGTCAATAACAGTGAAAAGAAACTCGCCAAGTGAAGAAAAGATACTTCGTAGCTACGAGTGTCTCTCGACTCTGGCTCTGCTGTCAAAGGTCCCTGTCGGATTTGCCCCCAGTTTGACCGAGAGAGACCGACGCCGCGTCGTGACTCCACCGATCAAAATTTTTCTCGGAGGTTGATCTCGAGTACTTGATCGAATTGATGCTGCTTTACGACTATCAATTCGATATATTACTGGTTATTGTCAATACAAAAGCCCAGTCGCTGGTGTTTTTCCCCGTCTCACCCCCCTTTTCTTTCTTTTTTGTCTTGTTAATTTTCCTTGTCAACGCTTTGAGGCTCAAACAGCATGAACTCCACGATGAGAATTCATGCCGTCCCGAGTCCTGTCGGAGCCAAGTCCTTAGTTGGGTTTACAGCGGGTCGGAAGGAATCTAAGAGCCGGGCGCCCTATAGGGTCGCTGAGACGTCTGTGGGGGGCGCTACACATCAGTTCAATTCACTTGATTGATTTGATCAATCCATTTTCTATCTATTTCCTGTTTCCTGGCCCTCCATCGCCGACGACGTGGTGTCACACGATGGTTTGGAGAAACGCAATCCACTCGGGCCTTTTTGTGATGGATCAATTGATGCGAGATGATGGAGACAACAATAATGGCCCGACCCAGGAGTCAGGACCATCGTCGGGGCTTCTCTGCTCGACATTGATCAAAAGGCCGGGTAGACTTTTAGAGGTACTCGATGAGTCCATACGAAGTACACACCACGCCAATGACCAGCCGAACAAGCGACATCGATTGATCAATCAATTCAGATCATTACTTCGTTGAAGGCTGCCAAAGACCAATTCATTCAACGGAGGCGCCAAACATTTCCACATGCGGTTTAAGGGAAGAAACTTAAAGGGCTGTCCCGGCCAGAGACTCGCGCTGATCTCCGGTGGCAATTCTAATTCCCGGTAATCAATCGGTCAGCATTGATCAATCAAACGACTCGAATTTTGAGTTGAATCTCGTGAAACAGTCAAGATCTTCAAATCAACCAGAGGTATCGACGTAGTAGTGTAGATTTAGTTTTACGAAGTACATCCTGGCTGACAGCATGATTATACTTCGTGGTCGCCCTTCGCGGTCGCTCGGTTCCCACTATCAACACAACGTCGAACCCGCTCTCGTGGCAGAGATGAGGAGATTGACGTCACTGACCACCTTGCAATGCTAGAATTCGCCGAAAGTTTAGCGAGCTGGCCTGCTGATGCCCTCGTAGCCTTTAGTCCTTCACTAACACTGATCCGGCAGCCCGGACTTACCCCATTTGACATCTCCACATTCGAGGGAAGAAGAAGAAGAAGGAAGAAGAAAAAGAAAATGGACTTCGAAGCAAGCCGCAGAATTTAGTCCCTCATAGGAAAAAGCTTGATCCCGAACTCAGCTCTTAACCCCCCACATGGGAACTCGGAGGATCCGCCCTGCTTAGAAGCCGAGACACCTGACCCCGTGGGTCCCCCGAATCTTCGAATCTCGGTGGAGACGATCTTGGTTCTCTTTTCCCACTCCGACTAACAAGATCGGCCCTTTTCCTTTTCCATGAAAGTGGGCGGTGGGCAGTGGGCTACGCCCTCTCTTCTTCGGATTGACTCTGCCTTACTATAGCCAGGTTTTCACGCCCTCCCCCCAGGAGACTATCACGATCTGTGGGTGGGCCACTGACATCACGGATCACGGAGCATGGCGCAAATAGAGAGTGAAGTTCTTTATCCGTTACCCCAGGATCCCTGAAATCCCGGGGGGAGGGGGGATTATTAAACTCGGCGCTGCCCCCGGACGTTGTTGTCGCGTGTCGATCCCCCTCAGTCAGGTTCCCTTGAGGCTCACCAAACTTGTTTCCTCCCCTTTATATAAGCCTAAAGCTCAACTTGCTGGATAGTGAGGCACATCTCCCCTTTTTCACAATGCTTGGGCAAAGGTAGGCAGATCACTTTGACAGATCCTCTTATCAGAGATCTTCTTACCCGGAGTTGCTTTTTTTTCCTCAGCTGGCAAGGTTGCTTGCTAACATGATGGTTCTAGAAAAATCCGCATCAATGGCGCCGACTGTGGCATGGAGGCCATCCTCCTCGGAATCATCTCCTCTATCGGGGGCTTCCTCTTCGGCTACGATACCGGCCAGATCTCCGGAATATTGCTTTTCAGTGACTTCATCCACCGATTCGGACAGCACCAATCCGATGGCACCAAGGAGTTCAAGCCCATCATCGAGTCGCTCGTCGTCTCCCTCATGAGCATCGGCACCTTGGTCGGATCTCTCACCTCATCCTAGTACGCGCACTCTAGGCCCCTGCGAGATATTGATGTTCTATATTGGCTAACTGTCAACCTTTCTCTCTAGCACTGCTGACTGGTTCGGTCGGAGAAAGAGCCTGTCCTTTGGCGTCATCGTCTTCCTCATCGGCTCCGTCATCCAAATAACCGCCATGGAGAGCTGGGTCCACATCATGATGGGCCGCTTCGTCACCGGTCTGGGCATCGGCAACCTCTCGGTCGGCGTCCCCATGTTCCAGTCCGAGTGCGCCCCGCGCCAGATCCGCGGTGCTGTCGTCGCCTCCTACCAGCTCATGATCACCCTCGGTATCCTCGTCTCCAACTGCGTCAACTACGGCATGCGTGAGATTCAAGATTCGTCCGCATCGTGGCGCGTCGTCATCGGCCTCGGCATGGTCTTCTCCCTTCCACTCGGCATAGGGATCCTCGCGGTGCCCGAGTCGCCTAGGTGGCTTGCGGCACGGTCGGACTGGGACGCCGCGCGCATGTCCCTGGCTAGACTCCGCGGCCTGAAGCACGACCCGCACAACGAGCTCGTCGAGGCGGATTTCCTCGAGATGCGGGACATTCTCGAGAAGGAAAAGGCGGTCGGTGTCGGTGGCTGGAAGGAGTGCGTCATTCCGAGGCCGAACGGCATCCCAAAGCAGGTGTACCGAACAATTTTGGGCGTCTCATTGCACTTCTTGCAGCAGTGGACCGGCGTCAACTACTTCTTCTACTATGGCGCGACCATCTTCCAATCGGCCGGCATCGATGACCCCATCAGGACGCAGCTCATCCTTGGAGCCATCAACGTCGGCATGACTTTCTTCGGACTGTACGTTGTCGAGAAA
Organism: Scedosporium aurantiacum; assembly: GCA_000812075.1. Lineage (NCBI taxonomy): Eukaryota > Fungi > Ascomycota > Sordariomycetes > Microascales > Microascaceae > Scedosporium > Scedosporium aurantiacum. The sequence goes on from JUDQ01000160.1 coordinate 42,539, forward strand.
TTCGGACGGCGGTGGCCGTTGTTTATCGGTGCCATCTGGCAGGCCGTGTGGTTGACCGTCTTTGCGTCCATGGGAACCGCGCTCAACCCCGAGCATAATGAGGCGTCGGGCATTGTCATGATTGTTTCCGCCTCTATGTTCATTGCTTCTTTTGCTTGGTAAGTTCCCCCTTTTTAAGCTGGGGCAATAATGGGCCGTTGAAGGATCACTGTTGCTAATTTTCCATCCCTCTTTTCTTAGCACCTGGGGTCCGATCTGCTGGGTCGTCATCGGCGAGACCTTCCCCCTACGAACTCGTGCAAAGCAGGCATCCCTGGCAACGTCCTTCAACTGGCTTGGAAACTGTACGTCCACACTCCCCTCCCTCCAAATAATCCCGAAGTTCATTTCAAAAACTAAAAAAAAATGTCCCGCAGTCATGATCTCATTCCTCACCCCTCTCGCCACCGATGGCATCTCCTACGCCTACGGATACGTCTTCGTCGGTATGAACCTAGTCGGCGCCCTCGTCGTCTGGTTCTTCCTCTACGAGTCCGTCAGTCTTAGCCTCGAGAACGTCGACCTCATGTACAGCCAGCCCGGCGTCAAGCCCTGGAAGTCGAGAAGTTGGGTTCCCCCGGGCTACACCACCCGCCTTCAGAAGGAGGGCGAGTCCGAGAAGGGAGGAGCGAGGAGGAGTGGCTCGGATAATGGAATTCTCGAGGACCAGGACAAGACGAGATCTAGCGATGTGCCTGGCGTTGAATATAAGGCGTAGTTTTGGGGGGGATGGAAGGGGAGTTGGGTTTGGGTGTTGGAGATGTTAGAGGTGTCCGGTGTCCTTTGAAGGGGAAATGGTGGTGTGCTGTTTGTGCATGTCGGCAATGCATTGCGGGTTCTTTCTTGCTAGTATGAGTTGTACGATTTTGTAGATGACTTGATGACTTTAGCGATTTTTCTTCCACAAAAAAAAATATGCAACACAGTTGAGCCATTCCATCATGAGCTATTATATCGCCCATTAGTAGTGTATGCAACGCAGCAAAACGGGTATCAAAAACACTTGTAAAAATACAGAGAATACACTCGCCACAACCCGAGCAAGAACCAATCCCTCTACGTCTTCGAATAAGGCGGCGGTCTCTCCTCTCCCTGCTGCGGCGGCATGGTCCCTAACAGCATAGCCTCCTGCTGCGGCCTCTCCTGCCCACCCTCACTCGCTTCTCCATGCTTCCCCTTGACGCGAATGAACCAGGCAACCGCGATCAAGATAACAACGGCGCCCACGCCTACGCTGACTCCGACGGCGATTTTGGCGCCGGTGTTAAGGCCCTTTCGGACGGGCGGCAGGTCGAAGGAGGCGGTGGGGATGGGAACGACGGAGGAGTCGGTGGCCTTGAAACGGATTTGAATGGGGGTTGCGATGACGGTGCGAATGGTCGCGGGGAAGGTTTCGTCTTTGTAGATGTATTCGGTTACAAGGGGGGTGTTTAAGAGGGAACGACATTCTTGGTAACGGTCGGCGAGGGTTGGGCAGTCAAAATTGCTGGGACGAGGTCGTGTTAGTCCGGAGTCTTTTTTTTTTTTTTTTCTCCTTGCATAGGATGATTGTACAGAAGAGACTAAGGGAATCGCAGCGGCGATTGATTTGAGTCGAGAATAAGAAAAAAAAAATAAAATAAAATAAAATAAATAAATAAAAAAATAAAAATAAAATAAAAAAAAAAAAAAAATAGAAAAAAAAAATACCTCGGACAGCACATATTCGTCGTCTCCTCTCGCTGCCTTGTCGTGGGGAGTGTGCAGGCTTGATATCCAGACGGGCAAACTCCCGGGCTAAAGTAGCGATTGGAGGCCCAGCCTTGGGGACAACACTCATTTCCACCAGGACCTTGGCAGCCGACTTCGAGAGTGGGATACGATCCTGAGAACGCCGAGGTGCGGATCTCCATGCATGATGGCGGTGGAGTGAAAGTGGTGGTCAAGGGCCCGGTGTTTGTTCGAGAGTCGGAGGGAATCTCGGTGGCTTTTGCCGCGACTGCTGGAGAGAGGAGGAGCAAAGAGATGGCAAAATGTAGGAGGGATTGTAAGGGGAGCATTTTGGTTTTTGGCGTTGTTCCGTTGTTCGGTTGGCCGAGTCCATTCACATCTCGAAATGCAGGCCCACAATACAAGGGGGAACTCGTTAATTCTTAATATCTGGTTTCCATTTCGTGCCAAGGGCAGAATCAATCAATTCAATTGGGATTTTACAGCCCTACGAAGTACGTCTACATGTCAGAATCGGAGGAAAGCTCGTCCAGAGGAGAGGGAAATGACAAGGATCAGGCGTGTCAGGACGTTACAATCGGGGCTCATCTCTATTACACTAATTGCCAAGGCGAAGTTCATCGTTGATCAATTGATTGCTTGTCAAGATGCAGGCAGGGGTACGAAGACAGTAGTGGACAGACAGACAGACCGGGCGGTGGTGGGCAGTGAACAAAGTGGAAGTGGACACGCCTTGATTAATTAGTCTCATTGCGCCTTGTTCCACTTCAATCCAGCACCAAGGTTCAGGACCCATGGCGCAACGGTAGCGCGTCTGATTCCAGCAAAAGTTGGAGTGTCCAATCTCCTACGGAGGTTCCAGAAGGTTGAGCGTTCAAATCGCTCTGGGTTCACTTTTTTTTTCGGGCTTTCTTTTCTTCTTAAACTTTGTTCTTTTTTTCCAGTCTGATATCCCATCAGGGCTGCCACATTCATCCCGTTTTCCAAGCCTATATTATATATATACAGCATTAAATTTACAAGACCAATATTGATGAAAAGACATTGCTCAGGATTGCATTTAGCTTCATAGGATTTGAGCAAGCCAGAAACACATCAACAACCACCACCAAGTCTTCAAAAGGGGGGGGGGAGAATGCGACCTTGCGACCGTGCGACTGGGTTCACCACAGTTTACAATCCCGGTGGTGGCGGGATTTTGCTATTGTTCATGTTGATTGCGTGTGGTATCACCCTCGTCCAAAACACGAAGTAGGAACATCAATATCATTCGGATAAATACCCCGAGCGGTTCGTGATCAACGTCACACTTAGAAGCGGGGGAAGCAGAACCGCGCCAGCGCCTGTTCTTTTCCTGCCACCGCCGTTCTGTCGACTCATCGACTCCAATACATCTAGATAATAGAACCCTATCAAGCGCCTAGTGTTTGAAGACAATGAAAATCGTTGTTGGTGGTGCAAGCGGCTTCGTCGGCACCGAGGTTTTGCGCCAGAGTCTCGCCAGGCCCGAGATCACCTCCGTCGTTGCTCTAAGCCGAAGACCCCTCACTGCCCCCGAGGGCTCGGATGCCTCGAAATTCAAAAACGTTGTTCTCAAGGATTTTGGAAATTATTCTGAAGAAGACAAGAAGGAGCTTGCTGGTGCGAGTGGGTGCATCTGGTAAGTAAAGTAGTGAACACGACGGACAATGGACTCACCCTATTCTACCATGATGGGTGCGGTGGCGAGCGAGTCATCGCCATCGGGCTTATTTTATATGAATGGTCCTCGAAATACAAAGCGGTCCGAGGCCTAATATTGATTCTTATCGTTTGACCGTAGGACGATCGGGCTCACCCCATCCAAGATCAGAGGCCAAAGGAAGGAGGATGCTCGGCGCATCTGTCTCGACTACACCTTGAGCGGCATCAAGGCAGTCCATGAGGCTGGTCCGGCAAGACCATTCCGCTTCGTCTACGTCAGTGGCGCTCCGATTTCGCGAGACCCCAACAAATGGCAACCTTTCCTAGGAGATTATTTTCGATTGAGGGTAAGATTGGACATGACCTTCTTTTCCCCAACCAATACTCTCTCCTCCCTAAGTCGAAAAGGTCTTTCCAAGTTCTCTGACGACAAGAGTCTAATAGGGAGAGGTTGAGAGGACCGTAATCAAGTACGCTGCCGATAGCAACGGCGAGGTCGAGGCTACAGTAGTCAAGCCGTCGTTCATTAGCCCGACTCATGCGAGTGTCGTCAAATCCATCATGACCGTGTTTACGACTCTCCGTCTAGCAAAGATGGTTAGCGTCGACGAGATTACTGCGGCGATGCTAAGCCAGATCATACATGGGATTGAGAAGGATCCGTTGGAGAATGAGGATCTTGTCAGGATTGGGCGGAAAACACTGGACCAGTGGAAGAAATGAGACAAACTGTGCAGGATGTTTGTATGATGATTCATGATACTTCTAGTACAACAGTCTGCTTCTGGTGTGTCTCATACCAGTGAACTCTACCTTGGTAGGAGTGAGCTAGCTGTGTCTTCTCACCCAGAATTAATCGACTAGTGAGGTGTAGTGTTGCTGCAAATCATAGAGTTGAGACATGGCGCTGAGTTCGAGCAATTAGCACTCTTAGACTCAACGGCTCCTTTCATTAGCATCATTGAGGACATTTGCACCGACTACTTCGTACATCTGGGTTGATCCGTTCCATTGGCAGGCCCCAGATCTCAGCGGCAGGCTCTCAACTGTCCAACCGGGCAACTTAGACATCGCCCGTCCGCCAACTCTGTAGTTCATTCGCTCTCCCTCACTCTCCGACTTGGATCAGCACACGTGCGTCGGCCTAGGTATGCACGAGTTACTCTCCGGCACCGAAGCCGAGTCTAAGTCGTTCCCTTCATGACGAGTTGCCCCAATGAATACGATCCTCACCCCCTACTCTTGACGCCACTATGCGGGTTTCAGCTCGGCCAGCGCGCTCTTACGCAAGCCATTTCGTGCTTTTCTCAAGATTGTCCGCTAAAAGCGGGGGAACACCGTTATATTGTTACCTTGTGTGGAAAAAGCAACGTTGGCTTCGCCCAAACTGACAAGGCCACTAACAGGTTCCATATATATATATATATTAAGCATCGAGGAGCCTTCCCTCGTTGGCTATGTCCACTCTCAATTCCCTACCAGTACATTCCCGTACAGGATTGCATGACCGCCTTAGCCATCAGTACAGTCTTCGTATCCTCGCCCTCTGATTACATTCTCAGTATTCCTTTGGCAACCTAAACAATGTCCCTCAACGGAAAAGTAGCCCTCATCACGGGCGGCACGAAGAACCTCGGCGCGGAAATCGCGCGCCAACTTGCCGGCCAGGGAGCCCACCTTGCCCTACACTACAACTCCCCAAGTTCCAAGGTCGACGGCGACAAGTTGAAAGCCGAGCTCCAAAAGTCATTCCCCAAGTCCAAAGTCGCTCTCTACCAGGGTGACCTGACGACGAAGGCGGCCGTCGATGGCTTGTTCGCGGCTGTCCTGAAAGACTTTGGGGGCTTGGATATCGTCGTCAACACGGTGGGCAAGGTCTTGAAGAAGCCCATCACGGATATTTCTGAGGCCGAGTACGACGAGATGTTTGCGTAAGTTTTATGCCGTTCCCGGAGTTGTTACGGACCGTGATGTTGATTCTTGGCGGGGCCTGTGGAATTCTAGGGTCAATTCCAAGGCCGCGTTCTTCATTCTCCAAGCCGGGGCCAAGAACCTCTCGGATGGTGGCAAGCTGATCACCATTGTTACTTCGCTCTTGGCTGCCTTTACCGGATTTTACACATCCTATGCCGGTTCGAAAGCCCCCGTTGAACATTTCACAAGGGGAGTGGCCAAGGAGCTTCAGAGTCGCAAGATCAGCGTGAATGCCATTGCCCCCGGTCCTATGGACACCCGTAAGTCCTCCTAGTCCTTTTGCTCTTTGTTTCCCGTGTAGTGTACTTCCGCGTCATTAGCCGGCTGGGCTAACGTTCTCGGACACTCAGCATTCTTCTATCCCCAGGAATCGGAGGAGGCCGTGGCGTTCCACAAGAGCCAGGGAATGGGAGGCCGCCTGACGGAGGTTGAGGACATCGCTCCTATTGTCAAGTTCTTGTGTACCGAGGGCCAGTGGATAACCGGGCAGACTATCTTTGCCAATGGTGGATACACTACTCGATAAGGGGTTGAGAGGACGAGAGCTTCCACAGGAATGTATCGATCGAGCCTACTTGCATCTTGATCAGGGCTGTCTTGAAGATCATCACTACTTGATGTAAACCAGAACATATCGACCAGGAAATCAACTGCGACGTTGAACACATGGGCCATAGAAAACACCATTCAGGAATTCATCATCAATTCAAGAATCTCTAGATGGATGGAGAGTTGCATCCTAACGCCTCGATTCGATTTCTGCATTCCAGTCCAGCTGCCATTTCCCTACCTACATCGCAATCCTTGCCACAAAGGAAAAGGAACAAAGAGATTCCACATGGGTATTTCTATTTCCTCAAACCCATAACAAAGTATACTCCAAAGTAAGCAGCTTCTCGCATCCAATCTCACTCACCTCCTAGGCCGTGGGGCTAGCTATAGCAGCAAGATTCTTCAACCATCGCAATCTCGAAAAAAACCAAAAGCGAAACACGCCGGAAATATCAAGACACTAGAGGACCAAACTATGGCACTGAAACGTAAGGTCTCTATCTCTACAACAGATGCAAACATCAGTTCTCCTCCGCCATCAAAAAGAGTGCGTGCCGAATGCCAAGACACGGGGAACAGCCAGAGCTTGAGGACACAGGAAGATGCCTCTAGTCCCAGCAGCCTTGATCAACAATACAGCCTAGCATTTAGCGCCACAACTGGAAGCGGCGGTACGGTAAACTCACCAGGTGGATCCCCGGCATCAGTAGAAAATGAAGAGGAAAAAGAAAAGGAGGAGGAAGGGGGGGAAGAAGAGGGAGAAGAAGGAGGAGAAGGAGGAGGAGAAGAAGGAGGAGAAGAAGGAGGAGAAGAAGGAGGAGAAGGAGGAGGAGAAGGAGGAGGAGAAGGAGGAGAAGGAGGAGAAGGAGGAGAAGGAGGAGAAGGAGGAGAAGGAGGAGAAGGAGGAGAAGGAGGAGAAGGAGGAGAAGGAAGAGAAGGAGGAGAAGGAGGAGAAGGAGGAGAAGGAGGAGAAGGAGGAGATGAGGGTGATGAGGGTGATGAGGGTGATGAGGGTGATGAGGGAGAAGAAGAAGAGGCACAGGAAGCAGAAGAAGAGGGCGAGGAAGAAGAGGGCGAGGAAGAAGAGAGCGAGGAAGAAGAGAGCGAGGAAGAAGAGAGCGAGGAAGAAGAGGGTGAGGAAGAAGAGGGCGAGAACGAGGAAGGAGAAGAGGACGGGGACGAGGAAGAAGACACAGACTGGGTACAGCGAGTCATGGATAAAACCCCCTCTCCCCCAACTGATTGGGACAACGCAGAATCAGAATCGGGGTCAGAAGTGGAATCAGAACTTGAATGGGAGCTGAGCAGACCACCGAGCTTGGAGGGCTCCCTTTTTGAATCTGACTCCGACTCCGAAGACGAGCAAGCAAGGATGGATTTTCACGGAGAGCTCGTCGACTACGGCTTCCTCCTCGGCGTTGCCCAGAGCAGAACGCTCATCGTATGTGAGAAGCTTACATCGGGCGGATATCCAGCCAAGCAAGGCTGGAAGATTGTTGAATGGCTACAGCGGAGAGGCAACATCAGGAAGCTGCATTACGGCATAAATTTCGTCAGCCAGCCGGGACCGGACAAACCGGAGGTAGAAGACCAAGGACAATGGGCACCAACAGTCCTCGAGAGGATTGCCAATGCGACAAGCAGGAGGAGGTTTTACCATACGCTGAAGACGCACCTGGCGCAGTCGAGAAGTGTGACCTGGGCGTGGATCATCAATATCATATCCGCCGAGAAGGTCACGCTGGAGGTGTACGGCCCGCCGAAGCAAGACTTCATCCGCGACGTGGAGTATCACTACTTTGACAAAGTCGACATGGATAACGGTTGGCCTATGACGACAACGAGACCGGCTCGTCTGCGCAGGTACTTGCAGGAAGAGATCATGGGGATGAAGAACGCCCTCGAGCTCCAGATAAGCGTCTTTTCCGCCATCATTCTGGTCCCCGGTAGTGAGAGATTCTACTTCAAGAGCGTGATTTCTGCCGAGGGTCTACACCGTCTTTACGTCCACAATTGGGATAACGATCAGCATTTATACGGGCCAGTCGAAGCTAGCGATGGGGTCATTGGGTACGCCGGGCAGGTTCTCACTCCCCCTGGCACTCCACCTCCCACCGACATCCCATGGCCTCCCCTGTTCATGGACTTAGACCTCGATTCGGAAGAAGATGATTCGAGCTATTTCTCGCCTTCTGAGTCTGAGGCCACGGAAGGTACCCCCACAGGAACCACTCCCGCCAACGCGTCCGATGCGGAGGGCACGCAAGACTCTATGATGGATGCGATTTGGCCAGACTCGTCCGATTCGTCCGATTCGTCCGATTCGGAAAGCGAATAATATTGCACAAGTCTCTTTAAGAACAAGATCCAACTCATAGTGATTCCTAGCGTGGGTATTTAGCCCAGGGAAAGCACTGGCCCTTAATTCAGTTACGCCCAACCCAGTCCATGAAGATCTGTTCTCCTGTGTGGCCCACGGCGATTCGAACATCATGGGCCTGAGGCATAGCAAGGCAGAAGGTCTACAAACATATATTCCACACGAGGGATCGAAGACACTATCCTCGGCTCTAGTATCTTCTGCTGCAGTCAGTCCGCAACTCTTCCTTGGTCGTGTGTCCTCCCAGATGAGGGAGTAAGGTGTTATCAATGGCAACGCCGTGAAGTTGGTTTGTTGGGCCGGAAGTGTTGAAAATATGATTAAGGGAGGAGGAAGACATCGTGTTGCCCTGGGTTTGTGTCGACGAGGAGATAGCAAGGGATATCGAAGATAATCAAGAATATCCAGCTCCGGAACAATGAGGACAAACATCTGCTCGAACGGGGGCCTGGTGGTTTGATCGATCTATAGACTTCCTCTTCCCTTCTAAGAATACCCAAATCATCATGGCAAGACAGAAAGGAAAAGAAATTAACTGCGAGGGAAAAAGAAAGAGAAGAAAATAAAGATCATTTATTCTGGGTATCCGGATCCACAATCACTTTTCCTTCGCCCTCGCCGCTCTCCAAGGCATCGCTATTCCCCGAAGACATTACCGCTTCGAAGGCGACCCCAGGTGCATACGGGACCCTTCCCTCGCCACGCCGGGACGGCGAGATGATAATGTCGTACCAGCGCGGCACGATGAAGCCAAAAGCAACGATCAACAAGGCGATGTGGCCCACGGCAAAACCGAGGATATGAAGAGGATCAATTCGGAGCTTGTAGAATGCAGGATACGAGAATCCGAAGACAATGGCGAGGATGGGCCCGGCGACATATCGAAGGAGGGGACTCCAGAAAGCGGGGATCTCCCAGTTGTTTCCCCGGCCGACTATGGCGTTCAAGTCACGTCGCAGCTGGTTACCCTGGGTACAGATGAGATTTGTTAGTTCATGTTCTTTAAGATTCGGCCCATTTTCTGCCGACTGACGGGGGCTGATAACCTACCGAGTAGAAGGCTACCCAATAGAAGCGGCGAAGGATTGTATTGCCACTGAAGAGCTTGGGCGTCTCCGCATCCGGTGGTTTGGCAATGAACGTCGAAATGACAGACCCGGCAATGTAGAGACCGAAGCCTACTCCGGCACCAACCGGAGGACTCACAGCATGGGCGATGCCCACACCGAGAGCCATACCGCCAAAGTAACCACAGTTATAAACAATAAACGCGGGATGACCGACCTGGCCGACAACGTCCTTCCATCGATACACGGTTGTGGAACTCACGCATTCGGAAAACACAACAAACACAAGAGCGATATCGTTGATCCACCGGTCGATGCCATCAAGGAGGTAGTAGCCGAATTGAGTGCAATACGGCAGTGACAGGAGAAAGGAAATGATAACGAGGGTGGTTACGACAAGAGGTCGAGGCCACCTGATGCCGGTATCCATAATAAGAGTAACCACGGCATCCAGCATTGCGAAAGCCGAACTATATCCCAGGACCATAAGTGTGAAGAACAGCGAGAAGGCCCAGAAGTTCGCGCCGGGCATTTCAGTAATAGCCGAAGGAAGCGTCAGAAAGCCAACGGTGAAACTACCCAGGCGCGTTCCATCTTCGGGGAACAGGCGAAGAAACCCAACCACGCCAAATACAGCAAAGGCGGCGATGTTTTCGAACAAAACGTTGCTGGTAACGATGAGGATGGAATCCACGACTGCATTTGAATGTTTGCTGTTGTAGGACGCGTACGATGTGAAGTAACCGAACCCAACACCAGTGGAGAAGAAGACCTGACCACAAGCTGTTTGCCAGATCTGGCCATTGGCAAGCTTATCTCCGTTCCACGACGCAAAATACAGCTTGACGCCCTCCTTGGCATTGTCGAGGGAGACAGCACGGCCAATCAGGACGATGGTCATGATGACAGGCAGACCCATTGTGAAGTACACGACACGTCCAGTCAATCCCACGCCCCTAAAGATACAGAGCCAGACAAGGAACCAAGTGAAGGCGGTCCAGCCAACAGTTTCGCCGACGAGGCCGACTCCAGGGTACTTGGTATAGTTGAGAACTCTGGTGCCGTCCTCGGTCAAGTTGCCAATAATGGGTTCGACGTTGGCGACCACATCCTTAAGGTAGAACTCTTCTCCCCGACCCGTCCAAGGAAGGGGGCTAATAAAAGAATTTCGGAAGTAGCTCATAATCCACGCAAGGATTACCACGAAGTAGGGTCCGACGACAAAGCCAACATAGAGGAGACTAAGACCGACACCCTTCAGGCGGCGATTTATATTGTTGAAGGCCACAACGGAGCCGCCGCGATAGGCCTGGCCGACGGCGATTTCAAGAACGAGGACGGGAATGGCGATCAGGAAGACACACATGAGGTATGGAATGTACCATTGTAATCCGTGGTTGTTGTATACCTGCGACGGGTAGCGAAGGAGGTTTCCCATGCCCGCGCAGCCACCCATAGACGCAAGAAGGAAAGCCGCGCGTGAGGGCCACTGATCTCTACCATCTTCAGCTTTGCGAGGGGCCGGCGCAAACCAGCCGCCCACCTTCTTCAGCACACTCTTGGCAGACATTTCGACGACGACGACAACTGGCGGGGACTGGCCCCGGTGAACGGGTGTATGAGAGGGAGAACTTTGTCTATTGTAACAGCATCGGCTATCACTACTGGGGAGAGGGGGGAGAGTTGAGTACTTCGAATCTGGGAAAAGGCTAATGGATCGAGAAGAAGGCAAGAACCTGGCATAGACATGGACCAAGGTTTAAACAAAACAAGAATCGTTGACATGCTTTTCCGCATGGCACGAACTTCTTTTAAGAGAAGTCGAGCCGTGCAAACACAATGAGGATCCGGTCAACAGGTACGTAATTTGCAAGACTATTTCGTTTTGTTCGGTCCCTATAGACGTTAGACCCGAGATCAGCGCGAGGCCCTCCCTCCCATGCTCGATGGCGATTTCGCCAAGTCTAGCTCCATAACGGTAGATGATCCGCTCTTTTCTATTCCTCCTACTTCGTACTTCGTAGGTGGATGCCAGATAGTAGCAGCGAGGAAGTTTGGCCGGATTTGTACTATGAAAGTACTTTTAAGCTTCCGGTGCAAGAAAGTTTAGATGTTAGGAACCGGGCAGAATACCTCCCTAATACCAAACAAAAGCTTGAGCGATCGAGGGTCGATGCATCCATCCCCCACGCAATTCTGTCTTGGCACAGGACCATGGGCCATCTTTTTTCACCGAGTAAGAGGCGAAAATTCTCCTACAAAGCACGCTGGGATCAAGATCTCAGGATCTCGTTGGTCGCACTAGCAGGCTCAAAATCCTTGATCTGACAAGGCCCAATCGACAAAGTCGTACTGCCAAGCATTGCAATTTTCGGGAGCGTGAAATCCAAGAGGTTATATATTTCTACCAAGTTTCCCAGGCTGGGCAATCTCTCCCCCATTAGCTTCGGGTGCGGCGTTGAGACGTTGCATTGCTCATGTCGCCATCGTCATCTGCGGGTCGCGGGTGGACGACTGCAAAAGCGTCAAAACGGTCAAGAGAGTCGGCCAGTCCGTCCCTTCATGAACCAACCGGGGGCCCTCGAATCGACTAGGGCCCTGATAGTCTAGCTCCGCCTGCTGTCTTTTTACTTCTCGGGTGAAAATCCGGCACATGGTTGGGAGCGTCGCGGATACGGCATGAGGCCCAAGTTGTCTGTTTAGCTCGTGGATGAAAACAAGCAGAGGGGGCCTCAACAATTATAAGTAGTAGGAGCCGTCGATAAATTTGTCAAAAACCTGTGTGCAAAATCCAGCACGGAAAGGGCCTTTCAATAACACCGGATCGTTGCCTCTCAGTCTCAGCTCAGTACTCTCATCGTGTTAGTGTCGGTGCTGGTGTCGGGGCCACAACCGGTTAACTCTCGAGGGAAACTTTTGGTGCATGCAGTGGCGGAGAATGCCCGAATGCCCACATCGGCAAGCAGGCTCTCTGGAGTGTAAAGGGGACGATGTGATAGCAATTGAACATAGCTTACTTCGTAGCTTGATGGGTATAACAATATGACTAGGCCCCTTTTTTTGGCGATGGCGCAATCACTCCAAGCTTCCTCTCTTTGGTTCGCTTGTACGAAGGAACCTGCAATAACACCCTTCCATCAGAGATAAACCCGCAATTCAATCAGTTTACTCAATTCAATTCAACCTGGCCGATTCCTTGTTGGACACCACACTAAGGACGATTCTCGTCGGTCCTACTTCTTTCTCATCAGGCAGGCAAGCCTTGGCATCAGTTCAGAGCTGAAGGCATGCTGTAGAGTGTCGGGAAGAGCGAGCAATGTTGCGTCCAGTCAAACAAGTCTCCGGGAATCCCACACATGCAAGGCAGATGTCGTATCCCGAGAGCTTGATCCTCCCTCGCTCGAACCGCATTCCCGGGAGGTTGGAGTCTTCGACCTCCACCAGGCATGCATGCTGGGGTTCAGGACCCTCAGGACCTTCAAGCCATACTCGAAGCTTTACTCCATGTGTTTTCCGGAGGGTCTGGAGGGCCATTCCTTGGAAGTCCAACCCACGAGATGCCTGAGTTGAACATGAGCTACCCAACCGCATCGACCTGCAAAGTTGAACATGAAGTTGCGATGTCGACACTCCATGGATGTAGGCACTGAGGCAGGCATGAAGGCCAGCGATTGACAGGCACTGCCCGAACCCCAACAGCCTTGCTGGCTACTGATGCCAGATTCTGCCACCAATATCGGCAGCAGTGCGTTGTGAGAGGGCACGAGTAGACAACCTGGCCATGGACCAATTTCCTCTGGCGCAGATGCCGCCCAATGCTAGAAGCCAACATCTTGATCCAGAAACCGAATTCTAGTCTTCGCACATCAAGGGAGTCATTTCTGACCCTCCAATTCGACAGGGGCCGACTCGGAGCGATGGACAGCGCTTCATGTAGCAGCGGCTTGTGGAAACGGACACATGATTCGGCCGATTCTTGACAAAACTTCTCTACTGAAACTATGCCAGATCACTGCTCGCCAATAACGTAGGTGCACCCTTCTTCCCCAATCCAAACTTCGTGGGTTCTCCCCGCCTCGACATCAATCCTCTCTCCAACCCCGTGCGTAGTTCTCTCCGGACTCTTGTCAGCAGGATACGTGATGGTCAGCTCTCCCCGGAGGATGAGGTGAGTCGTCAAGCCGTCATGGGAATGGGGACGATAGTAGGCATTTCTATCAGACTCATCTACTGTTAGCTTGTGATTCTCATGCTTAGATTCCGGATTGCCTCCTGCCACTGTTGGGCTAAAATCAATGAACGAAAGCAGGTGCATGTGATGGCAAATTGGTGTTTTGCAGAGGCACCAAGACAGCAAGGCCTGGCCCAGACCAGCTTGGTGAGATTCAATCTATCAACGTACGGTTGATCAGTCCAGGTAAACACATTGGGGAACCCCCAGGATTGGACTTCAGCTTCGTGATCGGAATTCGAGCCGGGCATGACGGAGGACTAGTTCAATCTATTTGGCGCAGCTGTGCTGAAGCTTGCGATGTTGGGTGTAGGCGCAGCACAGTTCGCTGAAGCCCAGATCAAGTGTTATGCGTACTGTCGACACCACGAAGTAAGTTTCACGGAGAAATACGTACGAAGTAAGCTTGGGAACACATGAATTCTCATTGATCAATCTAACCCGATTACTTTTGGTGACATCAATGACATCGTTGATCAATGGCAATACAATGTACTTCGTATACACAAGTACGAGCAGTTCGCTGCAATAGAGGATAACATAGCCTCGAACAAGATCAAGATTGAACTCCATCCTTTTGTCAACCCGGGTATCTCACCCGCATGTTGTTGTCTCTTTAGATGTTCTTTAAATGTCCACTAATTGTCTACATGGCATCATGTGCTAGCCGAAGACGGGCATCATCATGTCTTTCATGCAACGAGATCACAATCTTGCAGCTTCATTTATAACGCAATATCCTCGCCGTCGCGGGAACGCAGCCGCACGCATCCGCTTGACTGCGATTTAATATATGCGGGGATAATATATGCGTTCCCCGCCATCCAAGCCTCCTTCCCCAGCGGACACCTACGAAAGTGGGAGCTTCATCTCCACGCATGAGTTAGCCTGCGCCCGGTGGATACCTCCAGCGCTTGGAGTGGGTGTGGTGAAAAGTGAAGAGTGAAGAGTGAAGAGTGAATGCTCTGATCGTCACAGCGTGGGGAGATGGGTTGTCAATGCGGACTCGTAATGGAGGTGTGGTCCTTGAGCTGACGCCTTTCAAGCTATTTAGACCTTACACAATTGGTTGGGCACATGCATGGACAAGTAAACACAGGAGGGTGAGCGACGCTGATCGAGACACAATGTGCCGACCAGTCATATCATGCGCCATGGGTGAGGAGGGTTGACGCTTCTACTTGTTGCCTTCCCGTCCGAGCAGCCTTTGGGTCTAGATGGCGAGAGTCTGGACAAGCAGGAAGGGAATACCTATGGGAGAGAGGACGACAACTATGTTCGACAACTAGCTTGACATCTACGAACGACACTAGAATAAAATGGACCTCCCAGGTGGATGAAATATGGAAAGAGCAGCGGGGGATCGAGAGTGAACCAAGTTATCAACTGGCGATCGCCGCCTTCCAGAGGGAAGCAGCCATTCTCTACTGCTGTCATCTGAAGTTTCATTCGGGGATCAAAAGGTCGTAACGATGACCCCATAGACGTCACGATCGTGTGTGGATGTGCTCTGTGTATATCTCGATGGCGTGGACGAAATAACCCAGGACTTCTAGTGGAGACCGGCCCGGCGCCCAAATACGCCTCCTCGTTTCGACGAACCGTACGAAGTTAAGGGGCGCAATATTAGCGAGGCTTTTCTGGCCCGCTGTGCGGAAAATCCCTACTCTGCGAATATGGGAGGATTTGGGGGGGCATGCGTCCCGTATCAACTCGATGATTATATGAAGGATGACGAAGAACTAGATTGAGAACGGCGAGTGGCTCGGCAGATAGCGAGATGTTACCCAGCCTCACCCTGTCGAGGTACGCACGCTCCCAGAGCAACTGCACGGGAATGATTGATGCATTGCTTCGTGAGAGTTAGTGTGGATTGGGGCACATGAAAGCACCATGGGCAAGGTCACGGAATCACAGGCATCACTATGGTACGTGGGATCTTCGTCTTGGCACACGTGGGACCAGTCGTTTTGTAGCAATGCGTCTCAATTGATATTAACCGCGCATATCTTAAGGTCTCTGTGACACTTCATGCGGCGAGGCGAGAGCTTCATTGTTCATTGCCGGCTGGGTCGAAAGTTTCGCTGGATGACTAAACAAACACCTTCGCAAGGGCTTTCAGAGCAGGAAAGTCTAAGTCTAGAACTCGGCGGGGTGGTATCTCTAGTGTAGCGTTGGTGGATGAGCATGGCATGGCCGGTATGTCATGGACATTGCCTGGCAATGACAAGTGGATAATATCCGCATGGAATACTGATGTGGTCGCGTCCAGCCAAACCGCGATGATCGTGCTGTGATCCCATTGCAATTAGTGGTTGATGTGTTCTCAGCATCAGCAGAGCCCAAACGGAAGAGCGGCCAGACCAAGCGTCAAAACCTCCACACTCGGTATTAGGGACAGACGTCCTCCGGAATCTTTCGAGATTTCTTCATGTGTACGCACTGGAAATCAAGCAGGTTGCAAGGACAGGCGAGCTACTGATAGAGGCTTATCCTTGCTTATGGGCCCAGGCGAGACCCTACGTCGTATGGCTTCAGGTGCAGATTTTTTGCTGGACAAGACCAAGTTGGCCCGCTCAAGCTTGAGGAAAGGGGTGGGGCCGAAGGAGGTGTTGTGTAGCATGATCGTCACAGGGAGTGAAGAGCTTAATCCCGATAACTGCAGGCCTTTAGAGAGAAGTGTGCCTTGTTATTATGCTCTAAATAGACTTGATTATTTCTTTATAAGTAATCCGAGATCTGATCCCTGCTGATGATGGGAAACACCTATGCGGTCGATGAGGAGATCGATTGAAGGTCTGTTCTTTCTCCCAGCGGCCGCCAGAAATAGGGGCAACATCACTGATGGCCTCAGTCCGGGTGCCCCGGTTCTTCGAGGCGTATTCCCTATTCCCTAGTGATCTTTGCAGATGCCGTCTTCTCAGGGTGGTTTGAAGCTCAGAAGCGACAGTAACGTTCGATACAGCGGAACAGATTCTAACGTGGTGCTGGTTCGTCAACCGGGCAGTGCTAAACCGAGCCGTCGGCCGAGCCCCGAATACAGATGCAGGTATTGGGTCACGACCAATTCATCCAATATATCCACCGTTCTTAAGCGTCGTTGATCTTGTCCCGGAAAGGCGTTGGTTGGTGTATGTTCGTCGAGAGCAGAAATCTGAGACAAAAACGAGCCCGGAAATTTCACGGGGTGCAGAGGAGACACGGGGTCTGGAGGGGACTCTCCGCGTCGTTCCCTGCGCAGTCCGCACTTGTGGATGGAGAAGCGTGATGGGGTTATCCTTTCGGATATGAGGATCCAGAACTTCTGCCCCAGGCGGTTAGCCTGCAGAGAATTGGTGGCGGGTCAAACGTGCCCGAAGTTTTTCGAAGGAATGAGACACTTCTTCGTGCCTCAGTCACTGGCCTTGCTCCACTACTCCAGAGACCTTTGTTCGCCAGACCCAGTCTAATCCTCCCAGGGATTCATCTCACGATGTAAGTAACATCCATATGGGATTGTGTGGAGAACGATTTGTGACTGGCAGTGGCATGCACTTCGACTTTTAAAAGGGGCCGAATACTAATCTATACGATACCATTGCAAAAGAAGCTGGGCGGTATGCATTGTTGTAGCTCAAGGATCATTGATTGATGCCATCAAATGTATCGAACACCGACGATCCCCGATTTCCCCGTGCATATGGTTCCACGACGTACGAAGTAGTAGTAGTAGTGTCAAAGAACTTGCCAAGAATCCATCAAATCTCTGTAAACAGATGCACAATGCTCACCAGTAGAAGTTCCAGCTAGAAAAAAATACCCTAGTCTCTCATGGCGTCGAGAACCATAGAAGCGATCGTGGTGGGAAACAGAACTACTCCCTCCGGAATCATGGCGCTGCGTCCCGCAGATCTGATGGAAACAACCGTAGAAGGTTTGCCCTGCGTCAGAGCGACGATGCTAGAAAAGATGCAGAATGGTTGATTAAGCTTGACAGATTTCTGAAACGAGTCTGTGTGGTGGTGAGAATGGCGTTTCCGATCCGAAGTAGCCGATACCTGAGGTGTGATGGATGTAACCTCCGCACGCCATGTAAACAATACCGAAGGATCCCCCCTGCCACTCGCGGAGAATAGGCCGGATATCCAAGACTATCCAAGACTAGGGTACATCGAATGGAACGGTGGCAGTGATCTCGATCAGCTCTCTTGTTTCAATTTCAGCATCTCCGCACCAAGCTGCCTCCTGGAATTATCAAAAAAAAAGAAGATGGTTTGTTGCTATTAGTGTACTAGAGTCGTATTCTGGGATGTTGCGCAGGTGCTCGTGCTCGTGCTGGCGCTGTCTCCTCCGGTGTTCGGATAATGAAATCAATCGTCGTTGTCACTACCTCTCTGGAAGAGGTGGTGGTTGGTATTGGCTGTGGAGGATTGTTGTTTTCGAGAGACTGATCGACCACAAGATTGGGCCAGCCATGTTGACCCAGCGTGAATGTTTATCACTCATTAGTTGCGCTGTTTTACTGAGTACTTGAGAAGAAAAGGTCTCAATAACAACATCGAGGGCGGCCAGAGTCCTCACGAAGGAAAGTAATTAACGACCGTGATCCTTTGCTAGTCTTCCTAGTCAGGGGAGCTTGTGCATCAGGATGTACATGTGGTCCCAATCCAGCCATCCATTTGAGTAGATCTGTTCCCAGCATCGACACCAATGTTAACCCTGCATGCCTATCCAACCTCCTTTCCACAGATCGATCGATGTCGTGTAATATCCTCTCAACCCCGCCATTTACACCGCATCCGAATCCGAGTACGCGTCCAGCTGTGGTGCTGGAAAAGAGAATGTGGCAACGCAAATTCGTGGAGTCTCCCTGTCAACATCTCCTCCGCACCTGACAGGTCAGATGAGCTCAACCGGATCAGAGCTGTCCACGTCGAACTCCCGAGTCACAGCGGAAATGCATCGATCATGACCAAAAGCACCAGAAGCCGCTTGCAATTGGGCGAGAGGAGAGTAAATGTTGGTGCGCAGGATGGTGGAAGGCCTTGACCACTCGCCAGCCAGCCAGCTGTCCAGCCAAGAGCCACACTGCCTGAATTCGCGACCCCTGTTCTCCTGTTCTCCTGCTCTCCGTGCCCTATTACCCCTGGAAACCCGCGACTGAATCGACAATGTATCAATTTTTATCGAGTACTCCGTACTTTCACATCCACTTCCTCAAGTACGAAGTAATAATACTTCGTACACATCTTGCGTTCATACTCGTCCTTCACCTTTTAATTATGCGCTGCGCTTCGTCGGCACACGTTCGATTTGGCTCATTTCGGCATTCGCTAACACGAGAATGGGGGGATTCAAATGAAACCATATGTTGTCATTTCACTAGTTCCGCAAATTCAAGATTGGAGCTGCAACACGTTTTCAGCGCTAGTACGAAGTAAGTTGTCAATGACACCTCGAGAAGGGAGATCGTGTATGTCCAGGACACTAGTAGTACACTGCAGCTGTGGTACCTGATGTTGACCCCGGTGCGGCGGCCGGGAACGGAATAAGCCATCGGGGTCCCAATCAAGGCCGGGGTTTCTGTCACTCTCTGTCACTCTCTGTCGCCGAGTACTTAATCTCCTTCTCGTACATACCCAATTTCTCTGTACATGCCCATTTTCAGGGTACCAGCTGTCAATTTAATCCCATGCAAGAGAATAAATCCCGATCTGCTTGTAATTGATGACTTGTAACGCGCGTTGACCATGGCTTTTCCAGCGTGCAGGATTCCCTGGCGGACAAGGTTCCCACCCCAGAGCCAAGAAACCCAACAAGAGGAGGGGGAAATAAGAAAGGAAAAACTGAAAACTGAACCAAATGTGTATAATAATAGATGTAGACCATAATAGTCCCCAATCTCGACATGAGCTTGAGCTCCCATTTTGCACCTTCCCTTTCTCACCCCGGCAACATTAGACTTTCCCCAAGTCTTCTGTTGCACCTTCCCTCGCTCTTACCAAGTTTCCTTGTACCTCAGAGAGGGAAGGAGCCCTTGCTCCTTGCTCTTGCTCGCTCCTTCTGGGTCTCTGGGTCTCTGGGTTGCTCCTGCTGCTGTAGATTGTCCTGATCTGCGTCCACCCCGAGCCTCAGCTGCTCCCACCTCAAACTTTCCCTACTTATCCCTCACACACCCCCGTCCCACTCCCATATACTTGACGCCGCCCCTCGCTTCGAATTTTAAACAAGAAAAAAAAAGTTAAGGCTGGATTTGCGGCATGGAAGTTTCAATATCCGCTTAACCCTTACAAAGCCGGCTAAGTAGACAACGAGTCTGACTTGTCGAACTCTGCCTTGGCTCGCCTTGTGCCATAGACGCTCTTCCCGCCTACCGGATCTCTCGCCAAAATTGCCTTTACCCAGCACAATTAGACTGTGAAAGGAAGCCTTCGGCCACCAACCAATTCCGAATCGGGAGCCCCGTTGTCTGTTACTCCTCACACCCCCTTGCATTCCCGCCCGTCCCCCGAAGGAATATAGTCAATTAGATACTTTGAGAGGCCGAGAGAAGGGGGTGTGTACACGCGGGTTCTAAGGGAGGCGAGCACGAGTTGGCTCGATCCAACGAGCATCCCTTGGACGTACAAAGGGGGCGGTACCACCCGTCCCCAGGGTCCCGATGGGCAATGCGAGTAGTTCATCCATTGAGGCGACACCGCCGCCGAGAAAGACTCCTCATAAGCTGTCCAAACCTCGAGTCGGCAACCATGCCTCTACTACAGCTGGCCTGTTAAGCTCTCATGGATGCTTGGCTCCCAGCATTGCCCGAATCCCCAACTCCTCCCACGACGACGGCGAGCCACGACGCTCACGACGCTCTTCTTTCCTCTTCTCTCCACGATTGTCCTCCCGCCCTTTCTCCGTCTCCGCACCCGCCTCAGAGCCCGCTCAGTGTCACCACATTGAGCCCGTCGTGACCCTATCACCATCAGACTACGATCGTGTCGAGCAGCCTCTCGCGACTCCATCGAAGAACAGCTTCAGGCGGAGAAGCTTCTTACGATCCCGGACCTCGCGTCGCTTATCCGGCGAGCAGTGGCAGGCTGGTACTGGTTTTACAGTCCCCCGAAAAGACGACGGCCTCCCACGCGCTCAGTCTATGATCCATGACTCGCCTCCTAATCAGAATTATTCTAAACCTTTAACTGGAAGGTTAGCTGACTCCAATCTCCTGTCATCCTCGCCCTGCCCCAGTACAGGCTTTTGGCCCCTGCTTTTTGTTTAAAGATGAAAGCCTGACTTGACTTGCCTTGAAACCCTAGCTGGCATATGCCTGAGAGCAGTACCTATGCCTCCTATGACCTCGAAACCTACCAAAGCAGTCGACTATCCCACCTTACTTCAACTGTGAATATGCCTGACTACGAATCAGCAGTCTCCGAGTCCAAGCATTCCCTGTCAGAGAATACCTGGAAAAACTCACACCCCACCACACGACCACCGAGTGTCGGGTTATCACGAGCAAACTCGGACGTCTCCTTATACGCCCCCGTCCGTCGCCGCTCGGTCATCCGGACCCCTGGCGTGGCCACTCGAACAGAAACAGCGCAGGAGGTGTCAAGGAGGACTAGCATTCGAAGTAAACAGGAGCCGGCAGCGTCCGCCCGTCAATCTAGAAGGAATTCGATCGAGCCTACCCCTCCACGGATATTATCGGTGCCTGTGAAGCTCGCGGATCTAAGCGTCGAGAGAGCCGTTACGCCTAGCGAAACCGAGTATAAACAGCTAGGAGCCATGAAATTTGGCTCATTACGAATCACCAATGGGGCTCCGAGCCCAAGCAGCGAGAAGAGGCGAAGGAAACGAGGGTCTGGAAGCCATGTGTTTGTCTTACAGAATGACTCAGATTCAAGTCTTGAATCAAATCAAAGACTGAAGAACAATCCGGGGCCAAAGATCGTGGAACCCCAACCGACTCTTCGCAATTTGAGCCCAATCACAGCGACTTTCTTGAAACTAGAATCTAGAGTGGAAACCCAATCAACGAACATCACCAAAGCCGAGACAGAAACATTCGCTGGATTTCTCCCTGGGATGAACTTTGGTTCATTTTCTTTGATGGACAGTCGACCATCTTCACCAAAGCTCCAAACCACGTCAAAGCACACCGCGGTTGAAGACGAACTTTTCGAAGATGATGTACAGCAACCTACGCCCTCTGAAACGAAGGGCGAAACCCAGCCCAGGCGACGCGGAAATCGACCTCGCGCCGACGTGACCTCCAAGACCCTTCCAATCCTCTCAAGACAAGACCGAGATAGCGGTATCGTGTCGAGTCCAACCTCTGATTACTCTCAGAAACCTTTCTCAAAGACGGACTCCGGATACAGTTCAAATGTCTCCTTGCGATCTCTTCGCATCTCCAATGGCTCGGCAGGAGATAAGGATCTTCCTCCCTGTCCTGGTGAGACCCATTCTCCCCCCGCACTGGCAGGCAACTTGAGTCCACCCACTTCCTTCCTCGGCGATTTTCGCCTACCCAGCCCGACATTGATCTCCTTGGCGAACACAATTCCAGCCCCGCCAGACCGAGAGGCTCCGCCACCACCGCCGCCTCCCAAAGACTTTCCCGCTTCACGGGCAACCTCCACTGCCGGTACCAGGACCCCCGAAGTGCCCGTCAGACATATCGCAGACCTTGTCGCTACGAGACCAAGGAGAACTCGCCACGTCCCGGTTTCGTTGCTAACCAGCAAGAGCCGGGCATCTGGGCCCAGGTCTCCAGATTCCATCCAGCTAAGCCCCCCGCTCTCCGATTCTTCCAATGCTGCTGCTGCGCTTGCCAACCGCGCCCGAAAGCCGGGGCCGTTGAAGAGGCTTCTTAGTGTTACCTCTAGGAAGAGTTCTCGTGATAGTGGTGGTCTTCGACGTTCATTCCGAAATTCCGGATCGTCGACAGCGTCTTCTTCTCGGGATTCAGCTTCCACCCCAGATCTTCGTGCAAGAGCGAGTAGGGAAGCTCGACCTTCTAACTTGGTAAACATGGAGTCGGCCCAAACCGAGGAAAATGATCAGATCGCTACGACGAGGACCGAAACCCCCGACGAGATCAGTGTCCGCAGACGCCGCTCGCTGCAGGCAATTTCGAACTCGGTCGTCAATGCTGCAGTCGCCGTATTCCCTTCTCGAAGGTCTCTTCGGAGGTCAATATCGCCGAACACGAACAATGACGATGAAGGAAAGGGCCAAGAGCAGGAGCCGCGGCAGGATCAAGAACAGGGGCACAGGGCCCCTTATAATGAGAGATGGAGTGGAAGTAGCTCTGCAGAGAGTGACACTGCGTCGACATTGGATTATACCCGTGATGCTTTGAGCCGGAATGGATACGACCCATCCTTCGTGGCTATGACAAGCGCTCGAGACGCGTATTTCTCTCCCGCGCCGTCTAGAGCACCCTCCAGGGCAGGTTCAGTTGCTTCACGTTCGGAACGGGAGTTGGATATCCGACTCGCTGCTCTCAAAGCTCGGTCTAATGCGGGCAGCCCGGCATCCTTTGACACTGGATCTCCCCACCAGTCCTACCTTGGAGATCATCCTTACATGAACGGTCCGTTACAGGGTCTTACGCGCACCCGAAGCGTGATTCAGCTCCGCGTGCCACCGCCGCTTCGCCCGCAGTCGAACTCTGCCAATTTACAGAGGGCGAGGAGTCAATCGAGCCTCGCTCGACAGATCAGTAGCGAAAATTTGTACAGTTTTCCACCGACAACAGCATCAAGCCAGTCAAGTCAAGACGGTACGATGACACCACCGGAGAGCCACATGCAGCAGCAATACCTACAACGGACGATGAGCGACTCTGGGAAGCGGAGCTCGTCATCTTCTAATGACTGGGAGGGCCACCCTTGGCAGCCACGTATCTTGAACAAGCCGCATAGCCGGGCCGAGTCGACCTCCAGCCAAGGCAGTAGCGGGGCACCATACGCCCGGTCGGCGAGCGCGAACCCCTATTCGGAGCAGCAGAAACAGATTCCGCGGCGACCATCGAGTGCAAATCCGTACTCGGATATGCAGCGGCATATCTCTCAGCAGCTGCGTCACCGATCGAGCTATGAGTCTCAGAACAATAGCAAGCCCCGTAGCAGCCATGGTTACTTCCGGCAAAGCCCTGACCTGTGGACATCAACGCACTATCAACAGCTACAGATGCAATACGGCGGCACCGCATTTGACCCTAGAGGCGGGTGGTACCCCCCATACGTACCTCGATCAGGCCACGCCAGGAACAGGAGTTCCTCGTCGAATGGGTATCCTGGTTACTATCCTCCGCATGCCCCTTTCAGGGTTCTTCACAGTTATAATTCCCCGGCATATCGACATGCGCCGATTTGGGGATGAATCCGGCAATGTTCAACGAGCCCATTTTAACTACTCTGAGCTACTCTACACTGGACGCCAACTCAGAACCTTGATTAACCTTGTCCCTTTTCATCAATGATTTTTTTTCTCGACTTAATTTTCGGGGCCAAGCCAACCTCGATGAACCATATAGACTAACAGCTTGCATGAGTGGCGTTTACTCTTGTGCTTTTCTTTTTATCTTTATTTTTATTCTTTTTTTTCCCGACCATTAAGCATTCTGGTATTTTTTGACTGTCTCTGGGCCAATCGGGCGACCCATCACTCGCTTAAGAAACAGCCACGATGAAACGATGATCCCGGGGGTTCGAGTCTACACCACCCCAGTCCAGCCGCGACAGGCTGGCTTCAAGGGGATCGAACGACAGGCCTCGCATCCTTGGGTACGATGTACCCGAGCAGCCACAGCATTTCTTGCATGCCACGATTTTCCTTTGTTTTTTCTCGCCTACCTGGCGATTACGGTATCTCTAAAAATATGCACACGACGATTCGGGTTTGGGTGTGAAGGAAAGGAAACGTCGAACATTGTTGGTTTGTTTTGTCTTGGGATAAATATCGTGCAGAGGTTTTTATAATGGTGTCGAGAAGCTGTTGATTTCTTCTTCATTATACCCCGTAAATTGGAAATTGGATATGGTCTGGTACGACCCAGGAGAGCGAGGAGAAATCGGGCAAGGCCGGAGATATGAGGCGTTGTCTTTGTACGATAGCAATGATGAATGGGACTAAGGTTACTTTCAACATACAATCGTTCGCTTCGACCCTGAACCTGAAATGATCTCGGCAAATCTTACATGTAGATATATCAACATTGATGACCAGGGATGGCTTGACTGTAGATTCACGGTCTCGTTAGATCCAACTGTTCGGAATGTCGATTTGCAATATTCCTTAGACGCAGCAAGTCGCAGTCATGTCTCAAGACATCAAATGACTGCCCAGCGATGGATACCAGCGACAGATACCAATTAACAATGACTTTAGCCCTTCACACTATGAACCGTTTAATTCTTAGGCGGCGGCGTGGAAAACTGCTCACGTCAAGGGCAGTAGATAAGGAGAAACAATTGAGGTTCTTAGCTCTCCCTGTCTCTAAGGCTACTCTAGACTCCGGATTTCCAAACTCTTGACCTGGGAAATAGTACCCAACAATGCTCTTTCTTGGTGATGCTCCCCCTTGAAAGACAGCTTATGTAAACGGAGTCTAAAGAGGGCCTGTGTTCGAACCCGACATGGCTTTATTTGTTTCTTCTTCTTTTCCTCCTCCGAGCTTTTCCTCGGCGACCCGCTATCTCGGGTATTGAACCTCCTCGTCCGAGGAATCAGTCTACCTATCAGTTATTGCAGGCCGTCAGGCTACCGATAGAAACCGTGTGGCTCCCAATGGGTACTTCGTATTCCTTCGTACGCGCACTTCGGTGGGTTCCGCACGTGGGGAAGAGCTGTTCCCTGTGGGGGTCAGGATAAGACGTGCTCACCTCCTGCGCGGTGACGGAGACGAGGAACCTCTTCTGCTATTTCCTCGCTTGCAATTTTGCCTTTGACGTCTATAGACTCTCAGTATCGAAAAGAAATCCCCGCGCGGCTCACGTTTGCAATCAATCTGGGAAAAAAAAAATTACCACCCAGCGTTATCCCAGACGAGACTTACACGTATCGAAAATATGGGCTCCGTGGAAGTACTCACCGCCGCCGCCTCCTCACGAACGAGCGCGCCGCCCTTATCCGACGTAGTCTTCGACGAGGCGACCCCCGAACAGCGCACGCGAACATGGGAGGACAACGGCATTGTCTGGGCCCATCCGCTCACTCTCGAGGACTACATCGCGCGCGAGGCGGCCCTCACGGAGACGCCCTTGTGCCGCGACGGGAACTGTCGCTACTGGATCCTGTACAGGCGGGACGATCCGCTCGACATCATCTCGAGCTGCGAGACGCCGCGCAAGAAAATGTTCGTGCGGCGGGGGGGCAAGGCCGGCGGCGCCAGGGTGGACGAGGTCGAAGCGTACTCGGTGGGCAGCGTGCATACGCACCCTAAGTATCGGGCGCGGGGCATGGCGGGGTATTTGCTTGGCAAAGTACAAGAGTTCCTCGACGAGAGGGTCCAGTGGAGTTTCCTGTACAGCGACATCGGGAGGCAGTATTACGCGCAGAGGGGTTGGAAGGTCTTCAAGACCGACCAGATGACCATGTCCCTCGTCGAGCCGGGGTTTGCCGTCCCCAAGGGGATTAGGCTGCTTCAGAGCGGAGCGGACATAAAAGACCTCTGCGAGAAGGATACGACCGCGTTGAGGCGTCGGCTCGCCGCGCTGCCGGAGGATGGGAGGACCCACGTCGCTGTTGTCCCGACGTATGAGCATATCTCATGGCAGCACACGAACGCAAGCCTCTCGGCGAAATATGCCACGGGTCGTCCGGTCACGAACGTCGGAGCCGTTACTCTGGGTGGGACGAGCTGGATACTCTGGTTCCACGACATTCGCGAACGCGAGCTCAAGATCCAGCGCATCGTGGCAGACGGGGAAACACCCGTAGAGGACGTCCGGAACCTCCTCGAGGCGGCCTTTGTGGAAGCCGAGACGTGGGGGTTCAAGACCGTGATCGTCTGGGCTCCTTCCGACACGGTGTCTCTCGGGGCCAAGGCTGTGGCGAACGGTGGGAGAGGTTATGTCAAGATCGTGTGGAGCGAGAGGTTGGATACTGGTTTACCGAGCTTGAGGTGGAGGAGGGATGTCCATCCCGGGGAAGTCGTGTGGCATGATAGCGAGTTCTACGCCTGGTGTTAGTTGTTTGGTTCCTTTCTCTAGATTTTGTAGCGAGGGTTTTCTATACGCATGGCATGTCTCGACGTAGTTGGCAAGGACCCACTCGTCAAATATACTGATTGGTGATGCAATGTGAAGCGCAAAGGGTGAGCTGGACTTATATTCACAGGGGCTGCCTAGAGTGAGGCAACGGAGGAGGAGGATCCCTCGAACCATCCATACTCCTTGCAATTCGTAAGTATTGTTCACTAATTGGTGTAGATAGATGACATGGCTATGATTCGCATATATATAATAATACTGTGATAAGGGTTATGCTTCACTTTAAGAGGTGTGTTTAGGTCGCAAGGGGATGATGGAGACTGAAAAAAGAATTATTATTATACTTTTGGAAAAAAGAAAAAAAAAAGGAAAAAAAAAGAGGTCCAGCAGAGAACCACATTCTGCAGTAATTCCTACCACTCCACCCTCCCCATCAAGGCGATTTCAAGGACGACAACGACGCTCTAGACATCAATCGATAGGGGCCGCTACACTACGTGGTTCGTTGCTGATATGATTCTATTCTGCATTTTTCATGGCTGGAAAGGTGCAACAGTCCAACCCTATGAGCAGCAACTAAGCTCTCTGGACAAACGACCATGTCAAGCAAGGTGCAAAATGCGTGTCAATGGGCAATAGATTCCTCCATGCCAAAAATGTGACACGGGCTTCTATTTGGGGAGTGGTAATGGGTAATGGATCGATCTATCGCCGGCGCTCTCAAGGCTGGCAAAGATCAATTGAGATGATGAGTTTTGGGGAATAATTGAACATCCTACTACATCTATGACTCGAATGGACCATAGATAGATATAGGTGTTTGGTGATCTCGGCCACATTGTTCGGAAAGATATGTCGGCGAAATAGAACCGCGAACCCCGTTTGGCGGAGGAGAGGAGGGGTTGTGGTGATCCTAACTTTTAAAAGCAACTTCAAGCTGCTGTTTTTTGGGTTAGATTGCATATTCATAGTCACAGTGAAATCTACCATTTCCCGTGGAATTTTCTTGCAAATTCAAATTTTCGTTGTTATTCTATTTTAATCATCTGGTTATGTTTCTTTTGATTCCATGTTGTACAGAACCATTGCCAAGATAATCATAAATCGTCGCCTCTCACTTTCGCACTTGCCCAGAAGAATAGGGAGTTCCATATCTACAGCTGCCGCCGCCTGTCGCCCTTTTCAACCTGCGACGCACGTTGCCTTGGATTGATCCCTTTTTGGCGCTCTGAGCCAAAAGAGCCAAAAAGAGCCAGAAGAGCCAAAAGAGGTGCATGTGCAGGGGAGCTGAGCAGCCGCCAAAGAAATTTACCAACTGCCCTGCTTCCACGCCTACCCTGACGGCTACACCGTCCATCTTGTTCTGTCGACCTCCCACGGTCTGTCGGGCGAATCATCAAATGAAAACCCCGTATCGCCATTCATCCTGAACGCCAGCCGCGATGGCACCTACGCGGAACGTCCTGCACAAGTCCGGCCCGACCGAAGCGGATGCCGGGTCTCTGCTCTCACCGGTCAACTACGACGACGACGCCAGGTCACTGCACAGCCGCAGCGACCAGGACACCGACAGCGAAGATGACGAGCTGCAAATGAACGCGAGGAACAGCCGAGAGCTCCGTGCTCACGACCGGATAATGCTGATGGAGGAGGAAGAAGTCGAGCATTTGGTGACCAAGTCCCGGAAAGAAAAGGGTGCGCTCGAGTCAGGACTGGGCATCGGAAATCCCTTTGCGATATTTGGGAGGAAAACCAAAGACGAGGACGAATCTCCGAATAGTTCCACCGAGAACTTTGCCGAGAGGAGACGCCGGCGTCGCGCTCGAAGGCGAGAGAAGAAACGACGGTTGAAGGAACAAGCAGCGCACGGCGAAGATGGCGAACTGATGTACGAGATGGAGGAGGGCGGTATGAAGGACGGCAGCTCCACCGGCGAGAGCAGCGAAGATAGCGATGCCATGGACCAGAAAGAAAAGCACTTGAATATCATCGCACACGCCAAGGCCGAGCGGAAGCGCACCTGCTGTCGCTGGATCCTCGTCAATGTGATTGTTGTCATCGCCCTCGCCGTCCTTGTATTTGTCGCGTGGAGGCTCACCATCGACCGCAAGCGAGTGAGCATCGCATCGAGGGTGTTTAGTAACGGTACCGCACTTTTCGGACCAACGACCCTCATCATCAGCCTCGACGGTTTCCGCCCCGACTTCCTTCAGAGAGGGCTTACGCCTCGACTGAATGCCTTTATCAAAGAGGGGGTTTCGCCGAAGTACATGCTTCCCTCATTTCCCTCCGTTACTTTCCCTGTAAGTATTCCTCATCGATATATTGAGCACGCAAAAACAAAGGCAAGAAACAAATTTGGTCTGGTCTGACGCAATAGACATAGAACCATTATACCATTGCTACCGGTCTTTACCCTGAGAGCCATGGTATCGTCGGAAATACCTTCTACGACCCCGCCCTCGGTACCGACTTCCACTACACGGACCCGGAGCGTAGCCTCGACCCCAAGTGGTGGAAGGGGGAGCCCTTCTGGGTAACGGCGGAGAAGCAAGGAGTGCGCACGGCAATCCACATGTGGCCCGGAAGCGAGGCTCACATTCTTGGCATCGAGCCTAGTTTCTTGGACCAATTCAACGGGAAGGAGCCGCTTCCTAAGAAGGTGGAGCGTGTCTTCGAGTTCCTTGACCTGCCCGGCAAGGAAAGGAGTGATGTCGATATCAAGGACACTCGGCCCCAACTCATTGCCATGTATGTCCCCAATGTCGACTCGGACGGGCACAAGTACGGGCCGAACAGCACCGAGGTCAACAGGACGATCAAGAACGTCGACGACATGCTAGATCAGATCTTCCAAGGTCTCGAGCAGCGAAACTTGACCCAGATTGTGAACGTCATTGTCGTCTCCGATCACGGAATGGCTACCACGGATGTCACCCGTCTCACGCAACTGGACGACCTTGTTGATCTCGACAGGGTTTCCCACATTGACGGATGGCCGCTTGTTGGTCTCCGACCCAAAGACCCTAGCGATCTCAGATCACTCTACGAGCAAGCCCTCAATAACACCAAGGACAACCCTAACATCGAGGTCTATCTCCGCGATGAGAACATGCCTAAACGCTTCCACTTTTCTAATAACGATCGCATTGCGCCTCTTTGGCTCGTCCCCAAGACTGGATGGGGAATTGTCGAGAAGTTGGAGATAGTTGTCGCCGATGCTCTAGCCAAAGGCGAGGTTTACCATCCTCGCGGCCTGCACGGTTACGATAACTTGCACCCTCTTATGCGAGCCATCTTTGTCGCTCGTGGTCCGGCGTTCCCCCACCCACCAAACAGCCAAATCGATGTCTTCCGTAAGTGTTATTTTTTTTTTTTTTTTTCCTAAGCAATTTCTAGACAATGTTCAGTGTGCAAAGCTAACAACGTTGTTAGAAAACATCAACGTCTACAACATGCTGTGCGACTCTTTGGGCCTACTCCCTGTTCCAAACAATGGCACTCTCCATCTGCCGCTACACACCGTCGGTTTGCATGCCGACGAGGACTTTTCCGAACCACTTCATGACCCCGAAATCACACCATCGCCGTCCAAGAGCATCGGCGTTGACCCCATCTCCGTATCCGTCTCGCCGACACCCAAGGTCGGTACTCCAACCAAAGAGAAGCCACCGCAATCCCCACCGTCCGATGAAAGTGATACAGACCCGACCGAGGAAGAGGACGAGTCGGAGATTGAAAAGGCCGAGTCTGCAATTAAGGACTTGTGGGATTGGCTCACGGAGAAGATTGGAGACATCTGGGACAGTGTTACTGGTTCCAGGTAATAGGGTGGCAGCGTCTTCCTTTTTTATTTACTTGTTCCTCTTGTTTTTCTTTGCTCTCATTTTTACCTCTATTCTTTCGACGTTCTAGGGTTGTCTTGGCTTTTATTGGCCTGGGGGCAAGTGTGTTGCTTGAACAATGGAATTTCACAAACGGTATTATCAGGTCCTAGGGTCATCGGATGGCGTTATAGGTCTTCAGCTCGACTTTTTAAGCTTTTTTAATACCACAGATGATACAGACTCTTTTATTTATCTTTTAACCCTATTTACTCTTTCTTTTCCCCTTCAAAGTCCTACATTGGTTCAAGGCAAGTTAATGAAAGTGCCAAGCCAAGTGTAAGACTTAATTGCAATGCCCTGTGCAGGCCCTAGGAACAAATAGCACTGGAGGTGGTACTGCCAATCAAATCAGACAGGGCAGGTAGCTCAGTGGTAGAGCGGAAGATTGCAGTACGAAGCACAACTGCAGATATCTTTAGGTCGCGTGTTCGATCCACGCCCGGCCCTTTCAATTTTCTTTTTGTTCTTCTTTTCTTTTTTTTCCCCCCTGTCCTTCGTGATTTTCTTCTACTTTGCTTTTTCTTTTTGTTTCTTCTGGCCCTTTTACTAGACTATCCATCTATCTATCCATCAATCCCGGCCCTACCTGACAAGACCCTGCTGTTACGAGATAAGAAGCATAGACTCGGGGGAAACATCCACGAGAGACTCGTTATGAGAATGGCAGAGCGTCCGCTGCGCTGGAAAAGGTCCCAACTCTTTTTTTATTAAAGTGAATTTACTCAAGTTCTGTCCTAGAGGTCATTAAGCATGTGGGAGAGGTGGAAACTATTATTGATTGCCGCAGGACCACCGTTGATGCCCATGATGGGTGCATGTGCCTAGATGGTGGCGGATCGGGTACGGGGTGGCACGTCGCCACCGAGCTCGAGGTTCATGTCGATCAACTCATCAACTTCTCGTCTGAGCACCACGACCTCGTACCTGAGCTCGTTTTGATCCTCTCGCCGACGATTCACCTCCATCTCCAACTCGTCAACCCGTCTGCTGAGCCTACGAGCGATGTTGATGACGCCGTTAAGGAGGTATATGGCAATTCTCCGAGGAACCATGGTGCCTGCACCGGGCAAAATGGCGTCTATTTGACCGAACCTATAATCCCCCCCTCGATGGCCAATTCGTCGTCGTACCCGCTAGCGTCTCCATCCAGCTGGGCAGCGGCCAAGTCGCCAGCGCGAGTTCGACGCTCCGTAGAGATGTGGTCGGGAACCGGGCGGGCCGTGTCATGGCCGACGGGGGAATCGCTTTGGGCGGAGACCTCGAGGGACTCTGGGAGGGTGGCCACATAGGTTTGGGACGACGCGCCGGAGAAAGTTGAACCTTGGGCTCCGTCTTCGTTGTGATTCGTTGCGGCACCTGCGCCCTGAACCGCCGCAGCTGGCGACGCCGTATCAACTGGATCGCGACGTCCTACTTCGAGGGACTCCAACTCGACGCCGTCGTTGATTTCGCGAACGGTCACGCGAGGACCCTCCCTCACGGCAGGATCAGTTGCGGCAGCATAAAGGGTGATGTATCGGAAGCGTCGCATCTCACGCTCGCGAATCCGGTCGTCTCGCCAGCGTCGGAACAACGGCGAAATGCATCCAAAAACAGCCACACCAATGACTATGATTCCGCCGAAGACGCTACCGATGATAATGATGGCGGTGTTGTCATCAGAAGAGGAGGCAATGGGGACGCTAGTTCGAGACGTCATTGAGTCAAGAGTAGTAAGTGTGGGCTCGGTGGTGGACGAAGCGGTCACCATGTCCACAAGTGCCGGGACCATAAGTGCGATGATCGCAGCACGCGTGGGAGGCGGCCCGTGTCGCTTCTTGCCGATGACAATGATTGGCTTCGAGTCTGGAGCACGGCCGAGTGTTACGGTGAGCATCTCAGAGCCCTGGTCACCGAGTTTCATGCTCTTCTGGTCCTTCTTCTTGGCAGAGAGATGAGTCTCGAGGCCACGATAGACCTGGCTGACCATCGACAGAGTCGAATTGACGGCTGGCATTGTGGATCGAGAGTATCAAATCAAACTGATCGGGTGCCAGAATCTTGTTTGTAAACGATGATATCAGTATTCGTATCCCTATGGTAGGGCTAAGATGAAGAATACTTACAGGGAGTGCGTGTCCTTCGGGAGGAGAGTGAGGTTTGGAAAGGGTAAAAAGGAATCGGACAGGAACTGAAAAAGGTCAGTGTTTGTGATCTAGGGTTCCAGGTCAGAGGGTAAGGACAAACCGGAAGGAGGCGCCGAGTTTCGTTGCCGAGGACGGCGGTGGAAAACGGTGAAGTGGGGCCGTGATTATCGGCAGGCTAACAAAAGTCACAGGGCAACCAAGCAGCATGCCTTCACGGTACCAAAAACAATGAGGAAGGCTTGGAAATGGATTTCAGAGGTGATTGATGGGTCAGAATTGTGTGAAATTGATGGGTCAAAGGGTAGATTGAGAGGGATGGTGAAAGGGCTGAATGGTTTCAGAGGTTAGAGATACCAGCACTCCTTGGAGTTGGGAGGATAGAGCAGAAGAAAAAAAGGGGGGGTGGGAGCTTGCAGTACACTGTTACAGCTCTGCGTTT
>JUDQ01000161.1:0-36726 GCA_000812075.1 Scedosporium aurantiacum
GTCATCTGGTGGGCCCCGGAGCCGGAAGTTTGCAAACTTTTTGCCCCCCACTGTATCTTACGACGTTCGAGGAAGAGGCTGGGATGCCCGTGCTTGTCGCCGAATATCACGCCCGATACCTCTCCCCTCGACCTTCCCATCCCCCGATCGAGCCAATTCTCTGCAGCTCATCTGTCTACGGGAAGTGTTCTATGCATTCACTACGAACATTGGACATCATAGCTGCGGGTAGTAATACGGGCTGCGGATATTGCGGTGCAAGGGAGTGGTGCTTACAACAGCTGGACCACTTCATTCGGTCTTGACAGCACAGTCTCGGAGAAAGATCCCCCGGTAGTTAGACCTTGAACAGACACCCGGAGATAGATCAGAAACTTTCAGAGGTAGACCCGTTCTCCGTCGTGGCGATAGGCAGCAGCTTTGCTCGGCTTTCCTATCACTGCCTTTAGAGTAGAAACCAGACCCTCCCAGCTGAATAGGACGACCGCGGCGAATCGACGAGGTGATACGGGTGAAGCCTACTCTACTCCCCTAGTCCGGGAAGCCGCTTCCATTGACGTCCGCTCCGTGAAAGACAAACAACCTGCAAACTTGACCGTCGGAAGGTGAGATACAGATTCGTCCATTTGGCACGGAGAAAAGAGGTTAGCGTTTACTTCCTCGTTGTGGCTACAGATGTCTGTTCTAATGTGTCCAGTATACGGTAGATAACAAAAAGGCGAGCTAAATCTATTTGCCCTAGACAACCGTTTCCGACTGGTACTTACGCTGGTCGAAACTTAGGAATCTCCATCGGAAGCTATCTAGCCTGGCCACTGACCTATCGATCTTCCATCCGAAGTCCACCTTACAAAGTAGTTTGCTCTGCAGGTTCAGATGCGTCCAAAGGTTCGGTCGCTTAGAGAGTGCAAACTCTGCAAAACGATATCCGGTGGTGCTTCCCGCGCTCTATCCGTCACATCGCCGAGGTAAGCAACAAGATCGTGGCTACCTGCCGATCCCGATGCTCGCCTCACGCATACGCCCCTCCATCATTAACAAACGGGCTCAAAACTCGCCATGTAGATGACCGTAGATAGGCCACAGGAATAGGCCGGGCACTTGCGGGACGGCCACCGGCCATCAGGCCTCAACCCAAGACATCAGGTCCCACCGCCTTCGCCAGTTTCACTGTGATGTGACAATAATAGAATGTGACAACCGCAGGGCTGTGCCCACCGACAACCCGGCCTATCACCAAGGCGTCATTCTAATCTCCCCAGACAGAGAACGGGCAGCGGCGCGTGACGGCTTAGACCCCTTTGGGTGAGAAACCGGGAACTGGTAGAGAATGACCTCTTTACCTTGGGCTCTTAGATGCCTAACCACTACGGGGTAGGACCAAACACGCGTTCCGCTCGTCGTCACGATGGCTTCCTACTTGGTTCGTACGTGCCTAGCCATAGACGGCAAGGAGCGGTGAAAGTGCCGTTTCCCGCACATTCTCTCGACATGCTTAGATAGGAAAAAGGCGGGAACCCGCCAGGGATGGAAGAGAACCAAAAAAAAAAAAGAAAAAAAAAAGTGTTTTGTTTTTTTAGGACACTAGCATATCGTGCAACGGCGTACATGTGCAACGAATGTTCTGGACTTGAAGCATTCCACGTGTCTTTTATTTTCGTTCTATTCAGAGGGTTTTCTTTTTTTTTTTTTTTTTATGTTTCTTCTTTTGCGAATGAGCATCAGCCCTAGGCCAAAACAGCTGCTTGAAAATGCATGAAGCTGGAAAGGAAACCTGCACTTGTATGACAATGGGGCTGCAGTGTTTTCGTTTACTGTCGGCGTCATTGTTCTGTTTGGCGGACAAAACCTTTTTCTGGCGGGAAACAAGGTCGTGTGACTCGCCGGTCCAAGCTACTTCCGCTCCTCCGAGATGTTGATAGGACTGTAGAAATTCCGTTTGATACATACGAAGTACGTTATGTCTTTCTCTTTAGATGATACGCTCTGGATGCAGGAGCGGGAAAACGGAGGAGGAGGAGAAATAGAGGAAAAAGCAAGTCTGAGGGAAGAGAGTGAGGAAGAGGGAGGAAGAGTGAGAAAGAGTGAGGCGGGAATGGGCGGTCAGGAACTGTGAACTAGGGATGCATATGGCTAGTATCGTCATCACATTTCCAAGTAGAGCCGGTTCTTGAGGCTGTCATGCAGTTCCGCCTTGACACCTTGACACAGTCCTGCAAGAAACACCACGTCAAATGAGTGGTTTGCTTCCTGCTCCTAAGATTGTCAAGAGGTTACAGGATCCTGGATATTGGGCCCAGCCGTTTACAGGCCGAACAGAATCTACGAAGTAGTCACGGCGAGTCATCCTCAAAGGGGCGGTGAACTCCACAACGGCACACCTAAGCACCTTTAACACTCATTCCCGCTCTTGTTGGACTCCCTTCTTAGTCGTTGATGGAGATTGGATGTTTGTTTGCGTACGTGTGCGGTGTGTGTACTCGTTACATGCAGGAGGGGGAGAAGAAAAGAGAGATCGATGGATAAGACATGCAAGCCCAAGCGCTGCTTTCCTTGTGTCACTCTACGCATGTCAATCTCACGAAAATCCAAGATCGATAGAATGATTGCTCCGTACATGTGGAGCTGTCAGCCTCCGCCTCCGCCTCCACATTCCAAACCCCCCATCGCCGATAAAAAATGAGGGTACTGAGGTAAGTGGACGGTGTTCCTAGGGCACTGCTTTCAGCAAGGCACGTCCCCCCTTCTACGAGTAGCACTAAACTACCCCAGACAATACAAGTCAGGGGTCGCTGATGACGGTGAGACAGTGCTCGGTGAGAGCAAGGGTTTGAGCCGCGTCTCGCGAAAAGAGGGAGGTGGTGTGAGAACACGTACGAAAAGGAACGCGAGACTTCCCCTTCCATTGCCAAGACCAATAGTCGAAAGAGCCAGGCAAATCCAAATAAACGCTTCTTTTCCTTCACATGTCTCGGAGAGGTAATGATTGACAGAAAGTAGTCCTAGTACTTCATACAAAAAAAAAAGGGATTGGGGGTGGGTTACTCTCGCGCCCCCGGCTCCGAAGAGATCAATGTTTCCATTTCCCTCAGTCTCAGTCTCGGGGAGATACGAGGGCACGTATAAGCTGTCAGAACCCCGTCCCCACTTCCACCGGTCGCCACCGTCTTATGGGTAATATGTTAGGCAAGTAAGGCCGGGAGATCCTAGGATTCTCTTGTCCACCGGTTGAAAAAAAAAATGAAAAAAAAAAAAAAAAAAAAAAAAAAAAAAGGCCTCGTTGTCTCTTTCGAGTCGTAAAATTTGTTCTTACTCTCGTCTACTTCGTAGAGTGGTGAAAAGTGGAGCACGGCCGAGAGAAAACCCTGTGTATCTCTCACCCAAATGAATGAAACCCAATAGAATGGAGGATATTGCAGGGGTTCAGGGGTGACCAGCAAGGTTTATCGAGTAGATACTTCGTACTCATCATGATGTATTACCGGTATCCTCAGATTCGTGAATCATGACTCGTTACCGACAGAGAGGACCTCATTTCCGAAGCTGTCTGCTCCACACGACCTGTCACGGCGGGTCCGTCCCTGGCAAGCCTTTCTCCGTAGCATTAGCACAGCGCCCACACCTCAGCTCGCTCCTCCACTTCACCGAGAGCTAATATCACGAACCAAATCACTCCTCGCCCGTTTTGGCAATTAGGCCGTCGCTCTGCTACGTTGTCGGCGGGCCCCCCGAGAGCCTTCGTCGCTTGCGCCTATCTGAGATACGAATGCTGAGCTCTTGGTCAACAAAGCCCTGAGGCGGACGGGGGGAATCGGCACGCAGTTGCCCTTCCGGCTCTGGCTCTTCTCCTTTCGCGAAAACCTCCTCCCCTTCCGTGAAGACAAGGTCCCCTTTCCTCCCCAGGACCTCTTTGCCCGCCTCTTCTAGCAAAATCCCAAGAGCCAGAAGGGCTGTCTCATCCATGCTCGCTTCGTTTATATTTCGGCGACCAACGTAGTGCGTCTCCCGCTTGCCATGGTCGCCCAGCGCATCGTAGAAGTGGCTTGTATACGAATGGATGGCCTTTAGTAGGTCGCTAGAGGGTAGTACTCCCCGTCCGGCCTCGGGTAGATCGTGCTCATGAACCATGTAGATATCGTAGTGCGGCCATCGGTCGGGGGCCTCCTTGCGACGGAAAAGCACCTCCTCAGGTGAGAGCGTGGTGTTGCTCGTCGAGTGTTTCGCCGCCCTCAGTTCACGCACCGGCATGTCGTCTGTCCGCGTATTCCAGACGACGTCTCTGAGCGTTGACACTCGGCCTAGCAATTGAGATAGTTAGAAACAGGTCGGTGCATAAAGGCTGAAGATGCCCAGATTGGACGGGTGCGACTGGCGAAATTGAACTAACCAGCAACAGCATCGTAAACAGTAGCTTGGCGCCTGCGGAGGCCTGTCGTGTCCGGAAGTTCGGGTCCCGGTGTTTGTCGCTCATTTTCAGTCGGCATCGGCCGTGTCGGGTGCCCTCCAACGGGCGTCTTCCCTCGAGAACTCGCGGATGCCATTGTGATGAGTTGGCTGGGTGAGAAGGTATGGTGAAACGAGCCCTGAGGCGAGATCTCCGGGGCTGGGTGCTACGTGTACGTGTAATTGACAAAGAAATCTGAGAAAATCATCCTGATATAATTGGGACGTCCTCTTCATTTTCTCTGAGAAAGCTCACCGTAATTGCAGGTATCCGGGAGAGAGAAGATGCTCAGATGGAGAAGTGAGGTTTGTGAGGTTCGTGAAGTTCGTGAAGTTCGTCGTGGGGACCCAAATTTCGGTGAGAGTTGCCTAAACCGGCGTTTGGCAGATGATGTCATCTGTCACCACCACCACAGCATGCATCCTCCGAAACAGCCTCCGCAGGTTTCCGCTTCCACCTCACGAGTCATCGTCTTCATCTCACATCGCCAGCGTGTGAAACATCAATGGGCAAATTCAAGTAGCTCAAATATCGAAAACCAATGTTCCCTGGGTCCTAATACTCTTAGAATGAATGCAGGACCGTCTGTTTTCCCGCGAGGTCGGCTCGCTGAACCCTCGTGACTTTGCCAAAACCGTCACCACTGATCTTCTCCGTTCCTTCGCGCTCGCTCAACACCATCGATTCGATGGGACTAGTGGACGGCGCGCCGGGGATGAAGAGGTTGAGGGCGAGGAGATACATGATACCTCTATACGAGCGCATAATGGCGGTGCGAATAGTCTGGCGATCGAGAAGTTCAATGGGCGGGTGTGAGTCCGACGGTAGCTTTGCGCTGGTCTGGGAGAGACGTGTTACTAACAGTCTGATTTAGAATGGTTTCTGGAGGTTCAGATGGGTCGATCAAAATATGGGATCTGGAGAACAGCCCCAATCCTCACCAGCCGTGTCTTCACAGGCCCGTGAGCACTATTAGTCGCCAGCGTCCTCAGCTATTTATGGAAGGGCACATCAGCGGAGTAACCCACGTTGACTTTCACCCTCTGAAAAGGGATCTTTTCCTCTCAAGTTCTTTTGACAAGTCCCTGAAGCTTTGGTCGTGTACCACCTCGTCCGTCACAGCACATTATGACATCAAGGCGAAGGTCTTTGCTCATGCGCCGAGCCCTATATCACCCATCGTCGCCTGCGCAACACAGGAATCGAACGTGCGCCTCGTGGACCTTAGGACAAACTCTGCCGCTAGGAGCCTCCTAGCAAGCGGTGGCGCCGTCTTTTCCGTCTGCTGGAGTCCGCGCCATGAGCGCGTTCTGGCAAGTGGCCACTCCGACGGAAAAGTCCGCGTCTGGGATATCCGCCGGGCTCTCAACCCATTGGGCATGCTTGACATGGAGGATTCCCTTGGAATAATTCACCGTTTCAATCACGCCATGGCGTCTGGCCTGGGCTGGAGCTACATGCCTAAAGTACGCGAAGCGGCCGTGGCTCATGCCGATGCGGTGAACGGTCTGACGTGGACGGACGACGGAAACTACATAATCTCCTCGGGGCTCGACAGGCGTATCCGAGTTTGGAATGCCGCCACCGGCGCCAACACTCTAGCTGGATTCGGATCCACTATCCGAAACTCCATCTCTGCTCCTCTGCACATGATTGTTCCGCCCAGTAACCTCACTGTTGGCTGTCGTGAGCTCTTGTTCTGGCCTAACGAACAGGAGATTCTGGTCTTTGATTTACACGAAGGCTATGTTGTCTCAAAGATGAGGGTGCCAGGGGCATATGCTACGTTCGAAGCTTCCCCGAAGAATAGAATTACGTGCATGGCATGGCGAGGGTCCGGGGGCCGTCGTCGAATGCTAGGGCCCGAAATGGGTGGCGGAACAGGTCCTGGAGGGATATATACGTCTCACGCCGATGGTCATATAAGAGCATGGGTGCCTCAGATTCATAACCCTGATGAGATTGATGGCGAGGGCGGGTTTGAGGGCGACGACGAGGAGACGAAGAAGAGGAAGCGCAAGGTCCTCGATGATGCATACAGGAGCCTGATGGGGAAGCAGATTACGTTTACATGAAGAGTTCAATTCCACTTGGAGATCTTGCATACACAGTCTCTGTACCTATGTAAGAATGCGTCATGTCCGAATTGGTGTTTTCTATGCTCAGTCTATCCCATGAGTTTATTGTGTTTGTTTGGGAATTCATACGAAGCCGGTACAATGGATCTGGAAAGGCGGGGGCATTCAATAGGTAGTCCAAACCGCTGGAGCTTTCATCGACCTACGCATTCTTTCACTTCGCCATTGTTTCAAGCAGTACTCTAGGGTATCTCAAGAAGAAGAAAAATGTAAGCCTGCTGTATATATCCCATGCCATATTTCGAAACGCCCAGAATCCCACACAAAACAAGGTCATAAAGTAAGATATGAAAGACAACCCGGTGAAAACAAAACCCGCGTATTATCATCCGCACGTAATACTCCTTCCCTATGCATCCTTAGATTCCTATCACCATTAAATACAACGAATATCAATGCCTCTACCACCTCCTGAACGCCTATGAACTCTTCTGCCACAAGCTAAGATAAAAGAAACCACCGCAATTCTCCGCGCCCGCCTCCGCACCCGAGCAGTGATCGGCGCAATGCCACGGCGCCACAGCCTTGGTGCGAGTTAGCTGGTCGCCGCAGTAGCACTGGGAGCCGAACTCGGTGCCGAAGTACCTGAAGCGCGAGCAGGAGACGGCGCACTGGGAGTTGGTCATGGTCTTGCGGTCGAAGCTAGCGTTGGAGAGCGTGCGGTCGGAGGCGTCCTCAAAGCAGCCGAGGTATTGGTAGCCGTCGACGGCGATGTCTGTTACTGTGGCTTCGAGGTTGGGGGCAGTTGGTGTTCCTGTGCCTCCACCCGCGGTTCTAACATGGGGGGGATGAAGTTAGTTAGCTGGTCATAACCAGATGGGGGTTATATGCCTCTTAGGAGACGCCAAGAAAGCTCGCAGCTTGGATGTGGCTAGGCAGCTATAGATCCCTTAAGGAAAAGGAAAAGAGACAGGGGACCGAAAAGATTCACGGCGTGGGCGGTTGGACCTGCTTAAATTTGTCCTCGAGAGAGCCAATCTTTGACCCGATAGGCCCCCTATTAACGCAATGGCGATAAGAAGAAGTAGGACCGTGGATGTGAGAATGAGCGTCGATCTCCGAATGCCCGCCACGCGTTTCTCGGGTTTCAGGGCCGCATCCTCACCGGCGTAGCTGGACATCACAGTCGTTCCCTGGTAAGATGACTGGGGATACACACTATATGCCTGCTTATCCGGCGTGTTGTTGTTGTTAGGGACCACTTGAAGGCCGTCGTACTGGTTCTCCGAGTTGAGATTCATCTCGACGTTTGTATAACCGTGATACTATGACGGATATGTGGGGTGGAATGAAGAAGGGAGGTGGGAAAGGAAATAGAGTGAGAGGAAGTAAACCGGGAAGTAAGCACAACCGGTTTAAGTAGTATGATTACCGAGCCTGCTTGGGCAGAGGAGAGGACAAGGAATCACCGCCGGGTCCGGAGAACATGGTACTGCCTTGGCTATTGGTGTAGCGGAGCACTGTAGCACAGAAATGCTACAGGCAAGGGCAGTACACCCTTCTACTGAGCTTAGTGTGAAGAGAGAAGGGAGCTCCCAAAGTTTAGGGATGGTCTGGACATTCTCTCGAAGGCAGCCGGGATTCCTCGCTTTGGCGGTCCTCTACTCCTCTGAGCAGGCCGGACGAATTACGAAGGACATACTTCAAAGAGAGATAGGGCTGGTGCATCGAACCCTGAATCGCTAAGCCCAAAGCTCAAGGATCGGAGGCTAGCCAATCCATGAGTATGAAGTACGGGTCCAATCGCATGAAGCAGGATGAGCCGCGAGAATATGCCTTACGCACCTATGGTTGAAACAACCAGGAATGCGCAATGTAGCTATCATTCGGGGGGAGGGGGGATGACTTCTTTTATGAGGTATTCCGAGCAACTTTCCGGGCACTGCCCTTCGCCTCGCACAACAGCCCGCATGTGTTTGACCACTTAGGAGGCCAGGCTGGAGAATCTTCCAATTTCGTATTGTTCGTTAGGATCTGCGCCTTTGCAGGCTCAGCGCCTAACTGGCCGGGCTCCGAGACTTGGTGGGGATCGCTGGATGGGAGAATATTTCAAATCGAGATTCCATTGTTCCACGCCGGCGGACATCTACAATGAGCTGAACCATCGGGTCGCAGTCCGCGGGCAAATGGGAGGCTCCTATGAAACTGTCATGACGGGTAAAGGATCTCAACCATAACACGCCAATTCTGAAAATGCCCCTTCACCTTGGCTGAGAGGGAAGGGCAAAACCATCAACTCTTAATGGGTGACGTCTTTGCGTCAAGACGAACCAATCCCTTTCCGAAGCCTGGGCCAATCGATTCATCGATTCTTTTTCTGGGTTTATAGAGAAGGGTCGGTTGAGCGATGGTCGGGCGGCCGCCCGCCCGACCCCAGCAAGCTGATCTTTTTAACCTCTGTATGAAGGACACATCCCCTTCATCCTATAAGATATACTTCGTGTACTCAGAGTGCCAGCATGAGCTCTCGGTTCCGGACGGTTTATTCGTTTACTCGGTTGATTTGGTATCTACATCTGAAGAGGTCAAGGACAGTAATGTACAGCAAATGCAGGGAAATGCATGAAACTCAAGTCCGCAGCATGGGTATTATGGAAAAGAGAAGGGGAGAAGAAGAAGAAGAAGAAAAAAAAGAAGAAACCGATTGGGGACTTTTAAATGGTAAGACTGGACCACACCATCAGTGGCAGCAGGCTTGATGAGTCGAGAGACAGGCTGGATGGGCACCTCACAAGCGCCAGTGCGCCACACACCACACAGATACGGCAGCAAAATACTCATACCTTCCTTCCAACATGCACGTCGTGAAATACGAAAAAAAGAAACACCCTGCCCAGTTATCCAGCCCTATGGCAGTGAGAGAGAAAAGAAGAAAACAGCACGAGGTCTGTCCTCTGTTTCTGGACATGTCATAAAAGCACAACCACAAGACAAAGCCACCCATCAGGGTAAGCCGCTTCCTTCATCAGTTCAACCAACGGCGCATCAAATGGCACCGATACGCCATTGAGAATTACATTTGCCAGGACCGGGTCGCGACTGCTCGGGAAGAGCTCAGGCATCATATCCTTGAGCGCCATACCCAGCGTCTGGGGTGCGTGAGGCTGCCGCGCGCTATGCAGTATGCTCATCGACATTCTGCCAGCGTGGTTCGGCGTCGTTGTGGGCACTAAGGTTTGCACAATCTTGAAGGACGCAGGAGAGCCTGTACTCATGCTCGATCCCGAAGCATCTCCTGGCGGGGAAGATGGTATGTAGACGCGTATGGGGACGTGTTTTAAGGGCGTCGGCGGATTCAAGAGACGGTTATTGATGCGTGAAAAGGTAGCGAAGTCGTTGTCCTGCACTGCATTCCACAAGGCAGTCGTGTCGGTTCGCGACATCTTCATAATCTGGTTGGCATTCCCGTTCCGTACGAAGTCGGCCTAGTTTGTAACCAAAGAATATTGAGGTCAGCAACTGTAGCAGTAATGCAAGGAAGAAAAGGACGACCTGGGAGAAAGGGGGGGAAAAAAAACCGGCCAAGAAGCTAGGGCAGAGAATTCAAGACAGTGTAGCCATCGCGACTGAGAAGGAAGCTGGTGGAGCATACCTCTTTGACACTGTTGAGGAACGTGTCGGCAATGTCCCAGCCCAACCCATCGCTAACAGTGAGCTTCCACGGAAGCGAAGGCTGGTAAAGATCGACGAGCAACCCGACAGCCAGGTTCCGTAGCAAGACCTCTTCGTGATGGAAGCTCGAGCATGGCAGGCGAAAGTAGACGCTGAGGCGGGGCAGGAGTAGCGCAAGGTAGCTGAACCTCGGGATAGAGGTGATGAACTGGGTCGTCGGCGCCGACGAGTGCGTTATGATGAGCGGTATGCGCTGCGCCCAGAGGGCTTGTGGGATCGACGGTGCGGCGCTCATTTGATGGAAGGATGTTGTGGGGTGAGCTCACAGTTTGGGACGGAGCTTGGAAGCATGGCGGAGACGCGGGGTGGAGGGAATAAGTGAAGGAAGATGCACCAGACGAGATCCACGAGGACCTGAGTTGGGTAAGCTGGGAACTATTGCGGCCAGGCTCTAGGAAGGCAGCAGCATTTTTGGCGTGTTTTCGTCT
This sequence comes from Scedosporium aurantiacum, assembly GCA_000812075.1. Classification (NCBI taxonomy): domain Eukaryota; kingdom Fungi; phylum Ascomycota; class Sordariomycetes; order Microascales; family Microascaceae; genus Scedosporium; species Scedosporium aurantiacum. Next base: position 10,683 of record JUDQ01000161.1, read on the forward strand.
AATGCAGGGGCAGTTCAAGGCAGCGAAAAATGCAGTGCTGCGGCGGCCCGTTCGAGAGACAAAGAAAGAGTGGGAGCACTGAATGACCGAAGCTCGAGGCTGCGGGGAAGAATGCCGATGCAATGTCACAGTGTTGCACTTTCCCACCAACCTTGATTGCCCCACATTCACATGCTCTCACCGGCTTCACCTTCTCGCCGATATTTCATCCAAATCTCCAAGTCGTGAAAATTATTCACTAAATAAAACATATAAAAGCTGGCCCTCAAACACCCCATACACCCCATGGTCGAGCCAATCATTACTCTCGGCGCGTAGCGACGAAGGCCTGAAACATCTTACCTTGATAGCGGTCCAGAAACCACTCGTCCTTGGTTGGTCACAGGCTGCTAGCCAGTGTGAGTCCTTGAGCTGCTCAGTTGAATTATGTTCTTGTCCTGTCATATATCACCGCCCAGCAGGCTGTTCCTTAAGCAATGACGATGCATAATTCACCCGGTGACCTAGGCTCGAGGGTCGCCATTGCTCTTACTTGATTGACGATCTTAGTATCCATCACTGTCTTTTATTGAAGGAGAGAAAGCCATCGGGCTGTTCAACTTAATGCTGAACCAGAGCAACTATACCGAAAATGCAGAAACAGAAAGCTTATTAGATTTCCAACCACATCCTATAAAGAGAGATCGATCACACTTAATCCTTCTTTTTATTCTTCGTCCTAAACTTCTTCCTGTCCTTCTTCGGAACGGACCCCGGACGCGGGCGTGGACGAGGCCTCTTCTTCCGATCCTGCTCATGCTCAGCGAGAGCCTTATCCAAATCCACTCCGCAGCCGTTGCACAACTTCTTGCAGGCCGAAAGGCAGCGAGGAACGCCTTCGGTGTCTCCGTGGGGAGATCCCCGAAGCGATGCTTGAAGAGCCTCTCTTGCTACACAAATACAATCCAGGCATTAGTTTCTGGGGAATAATGCCTGTGTGGCGGTTGGTTATGGCAAAGGAGACTGACTATCAAAGCATTCGGAAATGCACGGTTTACACCTAGCATGGCACTCGGTCTTGAACAGAACAAAGCACTCATTAGCAATTTCCCCCCCCCGCTGAACATTTTCCGTTCTCAGAGGGTCAGGAGTTGGCGCATATATACCTGGTCAGCTACCCCGTTGGTGGTAGGGAGAGCCATAGCGAGAGGACCAAGGAAGGCCACGGCAAGTAGGATTGAAAACTTCATCGTGAGTCGTGATAGGATATCCTAGCGGAAGATGGTGGGAGTTGTAAACGGCGTATGGCGCTTAAGAAACGAGGCCCCTGGGGTGAGGACCCCGTTTACTTTTTATACATGCACTTTGGGTGTTGCATGTGAGGACTGTTCAACGATGAGACGCAGCTGATGCATCTGAAAACCAACTCGCGGTGCTAACACACTTTGAACGTGAATCAACTTGAGCCGTGGAACTTTAAGTTCTTTTACGTAAAGCGAAGGCGTCCCATGTATTCAAATTATTCTTGTTTTTTGTTTTCGAGTCTCAATCTCTGTGAGAGATTGGCATATGGCTATCCCCATCAAACTCACTCATCACATCCAAGCACCGAAGGCATCACATGTAACGGCTACATGTGATGGCGAGCAACTATTTTTCAAATCACCAGCCTCGCTCGCCACGGCCAGAACCCTGAGTCCTGTACTCTCCGGAACCGGCTTCACCAGTGCCGCCGTAGCCACCACGGAATTCACGTTCGCGTTCGGGGTCTTGCTCGCCACGCTGTTCCTTCCTATGGTGTCCTGGAGCGGTTTGAGATCCATAAATCCCGCCTATGCCGCCGGATTCTCCAGACCGATAGGCACCGGGTTCACCCGTTCCGTAGGTACCACCGGATTCACCAGATCTATAGGCGCCGGTTTCACCCTGTCCGTAGGTGCCGGTTGACTCGTAGGCGCCACCACGAGACTCGAAAGGCTGTTCACGGCCGGTGGTGCGGCGCGAGGTCTCGCTGCCGCCGTATGCGCCACCAGAGCTGCCGGTGGTGCGGCCGGTTTCGTACTCGGAGCCTCCAAAGCCACCTCCACCGGTGCGGCCGAACTCGCTACCTCCTCCCATACCCCCAGAGGGGTTGGTGCCGCCTACATTTCGGCTACCGGGGCCGGTCTCAGTGCCACCTTCATATTCACGACCTTCACGGCCTTGGCCCTTTTGACTCTTCTGACTATATAGCCTCTGTGTTAGCCTCGATACCAAACGTAGCAGATGTTATTTTTTTTTTTTCTCGCCATGTTAGTCGAGGGTGAGAAAATGCTTACCCAGACTCGTGGCCAACAGTCTCCTTGATCTTGTTGACGAAAGAAGACATATTGAATAACTGTTAACAGGCTTTGGTAGATATAAAACTGTGGTTTATTGTAGGGACTTGACGTGTTTTACTTGTTTAGAGTTTGATCTCGTTGCGATCGTAATGCAGGTAGAAAAAAGATCGATCTAGATGGGAGAACATAACCTCTTTTATATAAAGAATGTCGGCCAGTAACGTCTTCTCGACCTCCGAAAAAGAAACATTTCCCCCAACAAGTTGAATGACGACGTGCTGCCGTCATGATTTTTGCTGCGTGGATATATATGAGATAAGAGGCACGTAAAAGCGCTGATCTTGTTCCTTTTGTCATGAAATGCGGTGGAGAATATCAACAAGTTCGCAGCAACAAAACTTGCCGGATCAAAGTTTGTTACGAGATCGAAGGTTGAGGTGCTTCTCCTCTCTATCGCGTCATAATGTGTGACCCCCCCGGAGGCGACACGCAAGTGCGTCTAGTCTGCCGAGAACCTGGCTGTGTCTCACACTCTTTGCGTCATCATTATGGTAGTTTATTTCGAGTACGCGATCACGCCCAAATTGCTACACCTATACGAAGTACTGCAAATCCCAACATGCCCCATCGAAAAGGGTGCAGGGCACGGGTACCTTTGTGCCTATTTACGTTGCCGCTGCGAGTAGTCCATGTGTCGCAAAGGATGGTGCCCGCCATGGTGATAAGGGTCGCCACGCCAAAATTCCAGGCTGTTTGCACGGGTTCGGCAATATTGTCTTCTTCCGTCATGATTCGAGTAAGGTTCTTGCGGCCTTAGGTCCACTCGATGATGGCAGGAGTATCCTTTTCCCCCCATATGGTAGAAGCCCCTTGTAAGGACGCGTTGAATATTGACTTTCTGTTTCATGTGATTGAAGTTACCGATGAGATAGATCCCTTGGAGGTTCATCCGTCTGGCGAGTGGTGAACTCGTATGGAGTGCCATTGGCGAGCCTGCGCTCGGGATTGCCGCTCGATGTTTGTAAGTTGCTCTGGCTCAGAGGAGTTTCCTCTGGCAACCATGATTTCCGTGTCGACAAGTTTGTAGTGCAGATGCTAATTACCACCAACAGAAACTTGCTCCACCATCCGTCGCAGTTCGAGCAGAGTCAGTCGTTCCTCTGGCGCCTCGCGCATGCAAGCATCAACGATGGCCTGGAGTGGTTGAGGGACAGGCCACTCGACTTGGTTTGTAATCGGCGCATTGGCGTAGACCATACATTTGATGCAATCACCAATGTCGTAGATGTCTGAACGAGTGGTCCATCCGGAATCCAGGCCACCATCTTTTGCAACCTCTGGGACATACCGTTGGCCCCAGCGACTCTCCAAGTCGCAGAGTACTAGGCGGCTGCCATCTTCAGCAAAAAGACAATTGTCGATGCGAAGATCCCTGTGGATGATACCTAGGGAGTGAAGACAAGCTAGGGCGTCGATGATGTTGAGAATCCAGCGCTTGTAAATCTCGAGGGAGGAGAAGCGCGATAGAATGGACCGCGTGGCTAGATTTCCGAAAACCAGCTGTCCGTCGGAAGATCTGCCAAGCGGATGAACGAGGTACGGAGAGAGAACCTTTCCTGGACATGATCCACCCTGGCACTTGAGAAGGTTCTCAATCTCGCTTCTGTACTTGCCTTTCTTTAGGAAATGCTTGGAACGGTCGACTTCAACAGATGGCAGTTGAGCGAGGAGGTCACCAATATCTTCGAAGTCATCCTCAATGGGTTGGGTACAAGCTCCATGTCGAGGATAGGCTGGCCGGCGGGAGGGAATAGGTTGGGTCTTAGACGCTTGTGTTGGTAATTGGTTCGAAGGCGAACGACGTCCTGACTGAACGCGTCTTCAGTATCGGGGACCATGATTGATAATTGTTTAGGACTACAGAGAGCTGATAGTCGGGTCGGGTCCGTCGAGGCACGGGGTGACTGCTTAACTGGGCTAGGATCATTGATGTATTATGGAAGAGCGTGAGAGGGTGGAAGAGGGGGAGGGGTGTGTGCCACGGTCCTGAACAACGATAGACGATACCCATTGCAGCATTTGGGGTATTACATTGATGAATCAATTGATGGTATTGTCATAGCGGTGTGCGTCATGGTGTTTTTGTTAATTACGAAGTACGAAATTGATCAATTGATGCTAGGCCATCCCCAGTTCCCAGTTCCCAGTTCCCAGCTCCCAGCGCCCAGCGCCCAGCACCCCTGCAATTCGTTGCTCTTCACCCCCCTCAAACTCAGTCTCATGACACACCAAAATCAATCACACAGAAAACCTCAATCAATCCGACCCTCTGCGCCCAGGCCCAGTGTGGCGAGCCGTGACCTTGCTGCTTTTCCAATCATGGTGTCCAGTCACAGTCACGCATCAGCGATTCTTTTGCGGACGCGTCAAGGACAAGCCGGCAGATGATTCTGCAGCAGCACCGCCCATACCCACCACGTCCATACCCACCGGCCCACCTTCAACGGTCGTGGGACCATTGGAGGATGGGCTGCCTCGCTCTTCAGATTTCTGCTTGCCAACTCATATTGGTCGATGAAGAAGGCATTACGTGTTTGGCTATACGTCGGTTCCAAGTTCCGCCTCAATATGTGGAGTCCGGCGAATGGGCGCAGCCAACATTATGAATGTGCCCGATCTGGCGATGGCCACACACTGACAGATCCAGGGCATCGTAGTTCATTCTTTTGGCTCTGAGATCATGACGTTGCCGTTCCTTGATTTCCAACCGTCTTGCCAAGTCAAGAGATCTGGTTTCCGATTTGTGTGGTGTGTTCTATTTTCGCCCATTCATTTTTTTTTGGTTAAATAGTGCCATCTTCCACACCTTCGCACCTGTGTGAACTTGTCTGCATAAATTGCATTGTTCGCGATTCCCAAGAAGATCAAGACCAAAGCTCTATAGCCCATTGATACCACGAAATATTGAAAGAGAAACTAGACATCAGAGAGAACACCTTTGAAACCAACCCAGCTAAAAAAATGTTTGCTCGTGTCTTCAACATCATCCTACGAGCTGCTGAGCTCGCCTTCTCCAGCATCGTTGCCGGTATCACCGCCTGGATCCTCCACAAGTCCAACTCGAATACGCATGGTCTCGGTCGCTTCATCTACACCGAAGTCATCGCCGCCCTCGCCATCCTCACCTCTCTAATCCTCTTGATTCCCTGCTCGAGTAGCTTCACCCACTGGCCATGGGACTTTTTCCTGTCCATCTGTTGGTTCGTCGCCTTCGGTCTCCTCGTTAATGTAAGTGATCCGGCATTCAGAAACACGGTCAACACCTTTTTTTTTTTTTTTTTCTCTTCCCCTTTTCATGCTCTTGGTCTTGCTAACTTACTCCGCTCAATAGCTCATTGGAGACAGCTGTGGTTACATTTTCGACTGGAACAACGTTTCGGTCGAGGGAGACCTATGCGGCAAGTTCAAGGCCGACATGGCCTTCTCGTTCCTCGCCGCCATCTGCTTCCTCGTCTCTGCCCTTATCGGCGTTTTCTGGATCCACCGTCACGAGCGCCGCGTCGCCGGCCCTCCACGCCGTGGCTGGTACCGCCGCAACTACCGAGTCTAGTGGAGATGCCAGCGAAGAAAGGCGGAGTGGAGCACTTGGATAGTGGACACTAGTTGTTGTGGCTCTGTTGTGGCTCATCGATAGTGACGAAATATGGAGGCGTGTCAACCCGAGGCAATTTTTATTTTTATTTTGGCATGAGAATATGGATATACGTACTTCGTATGTACTTCGTATGGATGAGTCGGAAGAGTCGCAAATTTGTCTTCTTTTCTTTATTTTGCTCATGATTGCACGTTTCACGAGTTTCACGAGTTGCCCGGCTCATAAGGGTTGATGACTTGGTGAACCAGAGCAAGATTAGATCCATTGATGTTTGCAGGCCATCGAGCCATTTCACCTATCCAATAATAATGCCCTTGATTGTTTAGAAGATACAGTCATTTAGATATTTTGTTTACGGCCACCATTTTATATTTTCACCATTTTATATTTTCAAGCCTCCTTGTCCAAGCTGATGATAGATCAATGCCATGCTGTTTCCCAAATTCCAAGCCCCCGTAACTCTATGCAAAACCACTTCGCTTGATTCGATTGATTGTGACTAGCGTCTCGACCTTCTGCTCCTGCAACTAAAGCCGGCTGCAGTCGCGGAAGGAATCTCGGCGCCGCCATGGCACAGGAAAAGCTGAGAAGAACCCGGATGGCATTCACATTGTCTCCGGCGCAGGTCCGGAATTCCAAACCGGCGCGACCCCGAACTGCGGCCAAGACTATCCCGAATGGGACATTCTCCATCGTTTGGATCATCGTCACATGGCGCCACAGCTGCCATTTACACGTTCAATGAATTGATCAAATGTGTTTGAATGCTACCCCACACCACACACCACACACCACACAGCTTATTTCCGTCCCGAGGCAACTTTCCAGGGTCTCCATTTATTGATGATTTCCCCCTCGAAATCCATCAACTAATGAAACCATCACCCCAGATTCCCTCGTCGTGAACCGAAGCTGTGTACATCAATAATTCCGCATATCTGTATTTTATATCTGTATCATTTATCAAGTGTACATTTTCACTTTTTTTTGCGTTTGAAGTGGCCCCTTTTGCATCATGAATACGGCGTCGAGTGATCAAGGCTTCTTCCAAGAGGCCCCTGTGTTGCTGAACCAGTTTCACGACGATGTTGCCTTTCAGCGAGCATTCAAGCGTAGGTTTCCTCCCCCCCCCCTCCTAGTTGTTTTGCCCGTCGCTGCTTCGTAACGATCCTCGCATGCACGCCCACCGAACCGTCTATTAACTCGTAGCTAATTTTTTTCTGCAGTATTCCTCCCAAAGCAAGTCGCGGCTAGAAATGGTCCTGAAATAGAGAACTTCGGAGAAGAGGTCATCTCCGACCAAATCTTCAACTGGGTTACGGATTCGGAGACGAATAAGCCGTATCTGAGGGGCAACGGTCGAGATGCCTTTGGTCGGTGGAAGGGCGACCTCATCGTTGGCGAGGGATGGAGGAAGTTGCAGGAGTTTGGCATTGAGAAGGGGTAAGCTTGCTCTGTTATTCTCACTCAAAACTCATCAATCCTCACCACCCACTAATCACTCTTTTTATATAGAATCGTCGCAGTGGGCTACGACAAGGAGAATGGACCTTACTCTCGTGTGGTACAGTTCCTCAGGTATGTGACAAGCAACAGAATAAAGTACAACCATCGCCAGGAACGAAAACTCATGAAAGCTCAACCCCGCAGACTACACCTCTGGACTCCCTCGGCCAGTCTAGTAACCTGCCCCTCGGCCATGCACGACGGCGCCCTCCGCCTCCTCCAAATCCACCTCTCGAACCCCAAGCTCGACGGCGAGCGCCGCCGAATTTTCCAAAACGCCGTCGACCACCTCCTCTCGCGCGACCCCAAGACCGGATGGACCAGCGGCCAATGGATGACCGAGCGAACGGGCGGGAGCGACGTCTCCCTCACCGAAACTGTAGCAACTCTAGACCCGTGTCGAACGGGATTCGCCAACGTCAAGGAGCGCGTGCCTCTGGGCCCGTGGTCCATCTCGGGCTTCAAGTGGTTCTCCAGCGCTACCGACTCCAACATGACCGTCCTCCTCGCCCAGACGCCAAAGGGTCTGAGTGCCCTCTACGCTCCGATGCGGAGGCACAGCCCCTCGGCGAAGAGCATCGTAGGTCAGAGTCTTGGTGACGAGGGCTCTGAGCTGAACGGTATCCGCATCTCGCGCCTCAAGAACAAGTTCGGCACGCAGTCGTTGCCAACGGCGGAGCTTGAGCTGAGCGACATGCGAGGATGGCTTCTCGGCGAAGAGGGCAAGGGAATCCAACAGATCGCCATCATCCTAAACATTACGCGCATCTACTCCGCCGTCAGCGGCGTCGGCTTCCTCGGACGAGGAGTCAGCCTGGCCAAGGGGTTCGCCAAAGTCCGTTCCGTCGGCGCAGGCCGTGGCAAGCGAATGGTCCTCGCCGACAGCCCGCTGCACATGCGCACCCTCGCCAACATCACCGCCGAATACCACGGCCTCATGCACCTCTCCATGTTGGCAGCCTATACCCTCGGCCTAGAGGAGCAGTCCCAGCCCAAGGTCCCTCTCCAGCCCGCCCTCGCAAAGATCACGCCCGAGCCAAAGCACGTCGCGCCGTTCCTCCGCGTGATATCCCAGATCGCCAAGGCCTACGTCGCCAAGAACTCCATCATCCAGCTCTACGCCTGCATGGAATCCCTCGGCGGCGTGGGATATCTCAACAACGAGGAGCAGGAGTACCTCAACATCGCCAAGCTGTACCGCGACTGCTGCGTGTTGGCCATCTGGGAGGGTACCACCGACGTGCTGTCGACGGACTTTATCCGCGCCGTGAAGCACCCCAAGGGAGGCCAGGAGTGCATCGACGCGCTTGATAGTTTCATCAGGAACGCCGGCGCTGCTGCGATGGAGGGCGACGTGAGGCTCGGTGGATGGCGCCCGCTGCAGGCGTGGGAGGCTGTCAAGGGTAGGTTTGCGGCGGAGAGCCAGCAGCAGCTTATGGGCGACGCGAGGCAGATTATATGGGTCGTTGCCGAGGTGCTGATCACGCTGTTGCTCTTTGTCGATGCCGAGAGTGACAAGAGTCCCGTGGCGTCCGATGTGCTTCACAGGTTCATTGTGTTTAAGGGACTGGGCGGCGTCCAAACTGGTGTGAAGAGCGAGGGTGATAGGCTTGCGAAGGATCAAGCCATCGTATATGGTGAGCCCGCAACGTCTCCGCTTGCGAGGCTGTGATTTGGGATTCTTCCACCAGCTCTTATGTACTCCCACCCTCACCTGCTCCCGATCCCCCAACTAGCTCCTTCCCCCTCAATATCTCTCCACTCAGTAAATAGCTCCTTCCCAGCCAAAACCCTCCCACAACGGCCCCGTGATAGTCTCATAAGAAATAATAATCCCCCTCCCTTTCACCAGACGACCTAACTAGCCTAGTTGGTTAAGGCAGCCGTTACCTCCCCTTTGCCGGGAGGGCTTGGGTTTGAATCCTAGCGCGCCCAAGTTCTACGCGAGACTCCGGTTTGCGAACTGGTGCCCAGGAATCGAGTAAAGAGGAAATATCCCGCAGTAATGGAGATTCCCATCTAGCTAAGCTAGTGGTCCTGCGGGAGGCGCGACCCCAACAGTAGGAGGGGGGAGGGCCTGGAGGTAAGACGCCGGGAGTTGAGGAAAAAAAGAATTTAATTCTTTTTTTTTCCTCTTTTTTAACTTATAAAATTACTTGATAAATAAATATCTTAAGATATAGCGAAGGCCTTGATAAGCCGTGTTATTTAGCTAAACTTGGACTTTATCTTTTGTTTTGCTAATAGTTTATAGGATTCTAGTGAAGGAGGTTGATTGAGAATTGATTAAAATGATTGATCTTGAGATATCTGTGGTCGAGGAGGACCTGTTTAAGCTAGCTCGAGTCCTAGCCCCTTGGAACTGGGGTGGTGGAGGAGCACGGCTTCTTCCAGCCTATGACAGTGTTCGCAATTGGCAATCTTCAGCCTATCCCTAAAATTGATGGAACCGTTGATCAATTGAAACCGCCAGCAAAAGCGACTCGACTTCCCATCGTGGATTTTCCGACGACTCGCACCTGCAGAAGCAAATTGATGCTCTGTAGATTCACTCCCAGGAGGATGTCTGCTCGAAATACATTGAAGGATGCCTCCTCCCGCTTTTTCGCGAGCGACAGCGCCACGCCACCTCCAACGCGCCGCATCACCCGTGCTTCGCTAGCCAAATTCGCCTACGGTGCCGACGCCGAGACCAAAGCCGCGATCAAGTCCACCTTAGAAGAAGAGGAAGAGGGCTCGGGAGACCTCCGGCTCGGCTCCGACATCGAAGATGCCATTACGCGAATCTCCCGGAAACGAAGACGGGTCACCACCCGCAATGGGACCACATCCGCCGTCAGGCTCGAGACGACAACAGCCACAACCCTCACTTCTTCACAATCTCGTGAATCCTCCTCCTCCTCCGCACCGAAAGCCCCCCGCCGAGCCCGAAAGCCCGCGCGCAAAACCCAAGACCCCGCGACGGGAGAGACCACCGTCTCGCCGCCCTCCGACTGGGAGCAAATGTACGACGCCGTCCTCAAGATGCGCCAGCCCGGCGGCGTGGCCTCCAACGCCGCCGTCGACACGATGGGGTGCGAGCGCCTCGCCGATCGGGATGCGAGCCCGCGCGATCAGCGGTTCCATACGCTCGTGTCGCTGATGCTTTCGAGCCAGACGAAGGATACGGTGAATGCGGTGGTCATGGCGAAGTTGAAGAAGGATCTGCCGCCGTATGAGGAGGGTGCGCCGCCGGGGTTGAACTTGGAGAATATGCTTGCTGTTGAGCCGGCTTTGCTGAATGAGTTTATTTGGGCGGTTGGGTTTCATAATAACAAGACCAAGTGCGTTTCTCCCCCCCCTTCTCTGTTTTACTACTAGGTTCTGTTCTTGGAACAGGCCATATTTTACAAGACGACTAACAAGATTTTTACCCGCAGATATCTCAAACAAACCGCCGAAATCCTCCGCGACAAATGGAACGGCGACATCCCCGACACCATCGACGGCCTCACCTCCCTCCCCGGCGTCGGACCCAAAATGGCCCACCTCTGCATGTCCGTGGCCTGGAACCGCACCGAGGGCATCGGCGTCGACGTGCACGTGCACCGCATCACCAACCTCTGGGGGTGGCACAAGACGCGCAACCCGGAGGAGACGCGCCTCGCGCTGCAGTCGTGGTTGCCGCGCGATCGCTGGCGCCCCATCAACTGGCTGCTCGTCGGGTTCGGGCAGACCGTGTGTCTCCCCGTCGGGAGGAAGTGCGGCGAGTGCGAGCTGGGGCTGGATGGGCTTTGTAAGGCGGCTGATAGGGGGAAGGTTGCGGAGGGGAGGAAGGCGAGGGCCAGGATGGATGTTAAGGTTGAGAAAGTTGAGGCTAAGATTAAGATTGATGAGGGGGATGAGGAGTCCAAGGACGTGGTGAAGGAGGAAGAGGATGAAGGGAAGGAGGAGACAAAGGATAGCAAAATCGATGGGGCCATGGCGCATCGCGTCAAGGTGGAGGCGTCAGATGATGATGTGAAGGAGAATCTTGCGAGTTTGCAAGACATCAAACCAGCGAGCGCCGCGGAAGAACAAATCACCGAAGGAAAGAGACTTACCCGCAGAAGGAAGAGGTGATGCTGGGAAAGTGTTCAAGGAACTAAAAATGGATACCTACACATTCACTTTGGAAACTTTCCGGAGGGCTGGTCCCCCGACAGGATTCCAGAGAAATGGCACATGATGGGAGGTGGAAAATAGTAAATACCATGACGGTGTTCAATATTGTTGTGATAATTAGTATACTAAATAGTTGATAGCCTTCCGTTGAACCCGATCAGATAGCGATTAAATTTCACAAGGAATCCCTCTGAGGGAGGGACAATAGATGCTTATGCTAGTGAGCGTGTCCGCTCACATGTGCCATTTTGTCGACAGAATAGAGAACTGCCCTGCGCCGGCTTTTCGCAGTCCAGATAGGCCTCCGCCTTGGAAACCGCCTGGGTCTAACCCCAGTCTATGACCCCCGACGATATAGTCTTCGCAAGGGTAGAAACGGGCGAGCCATTCGACGTTGTCTTGGAAAGGTGATCTCGGCGTGGTTTCCCATCATAGCCTGACAGGTTCTTGTAGAACAATTCAACGGTATAAGGGATGCCTCCCCTAAGTGTCAATGTGGGGGAGCATAATATAGAACCATCTATTCGACGGCATAGCTCGTCTATGTACGGGCCTCTTTGAGTGCATTGTGAGCTGACGAGGATTCCCAGTTTTCCTGAGTTGATGTCTATTACATACAAAGTAAATCTGTAAATTTTCTAATGGAGCTCCCCGGGATCTTGTCTGACGAGAGACGGTCGAAAACAATCTCTCACTTGCCCGATATACAAAATGGAAGATTGAAGATCCCTCTTCTTATATCACAGCCCTCGTATCAACCTCAAAATCGATATCAGCTAATCGACTGGTTATTGGGGTCGCACTAATAATATGTGTGTAAAATTCTGGTGTTAAAATGGCAGGGACAGGACAAGATGGCGACATTTATTGTGAGTAAGGTAGTGGCGGAAAGGGGCGGAGAAGGGCGAATGGGGGTCTCGGCCAGATACGATATCGGCGATAAGCAGGCGCTTCCTCCCTCTTGCCAAGACAAGCCCCTCCGCCACGGGGTATTGCGCCGAACTCAACAGAGCTTGAGGTGTGTGTCAAAATCATTCAGGAACAGGGACATCACCCAAGGCAGATAATTGGAACACGGGTACAGGTAAAATGGGCACAAGTTTGGTTTACATGGAGGACCGTTCCAGGTCTCAAATTTCCATATGAAGAAGGACGGGGCAACTATGTAAGGGTGAACAAAGAAGGCCAGAGATAAAAACCCCACGGGCAACGCTATGCTCGACGAGGTAAACCAGACCATGACAAGACAAATGATCACGGGCTCCGGAAAACCAGGAAATAAATCGAGAGAGAAAAAGCCGAAAAAATGTAAATTAAAGAAGCAATGCCCTGGACGCCATGCTGCCACATATCGAGGCAGACCGTCTGCCTCTTTCGTAAAACTATGAATACAAATCGTGGACTTTCGCAGAGGAGTGGCTCGGCCGTTCGCCTTGCCACTGGCTCCACGTCGTCGAGTTCGAGACTGATCGCTGGGAACGGACATCGCGTGCGTCCATCCTCGTCGACCGTCGGGTACATGATGTCGTGAGAGAGTATAGAATTTTGTGATTCACGAGACCGTCGTCTCGTCGGATTTCGTGGGTATGTATCGGTAGGGTGTAGGAATTCGTCCTGAGAAAACGGGCGTGATGACGAGTTGATACGAAGCCTCGGAAGCGAAAATCGCCCCTTAGAGGTTGGAGCCTCTATTTCAGGTTCCGCCCATGGCTACGTCGTTGGAGGGGGTCCTAGAGACGTCGTCTTCGTCATCGTCATCGTAGTTTTCATTAAATACCCTTAATGATCTGGGTGCGCTCACTCTCGAGCTGCGCGGCGTTTCGCTCATGAGATTGCTTCTTGCACTGGAGCAGAACAGGTCAGCCATGTCGTCACTTGCAAGGGAGTCACATAGCCCAACCAGCCACCACTGCGGATCCTTGGAGGAAGAAGCCGTGGAGGAGAAGTTTGTTTGAGATGAAGACGACGAAGTCGCAGAAGACGACGAGGTGCTGAGTTGAGCAAAATCAAAATCAGGGATACCTACGTCTTCAAGACCCTCGCACTTGTGGTCTTCTAGCAGGCGGTGCTTGCTGCAGAAATGACCCTGGCAGAAGCCACAGTCGCCGACGATGCGCTGGGCCGCCGATTGGCACTCCTTGAAGTTGCAACGGTTCTTCTTGGGAGCCATTGTGGTTATGTGTGTGGTTGAAGGGAGGAGTGGTCGAGGTGGGTTGTAGAGGATGCGAAAGGATCGCGGGTGGTTTGCTGATGCTACCAAGAGCAGATTGGTGTTCTATTCGAATGTGAGGAGTAGTCGAGTAGGTGAGAGAGTAGGACGTCTCGCGAAGAACGCTCGGTGTGAGTGGCGTTTGTGCCTAAGTCGCCGAGAAGGGGAGTTCAGGTGTAGTATGGGGGAGGAAGAATCCAAGAGAGAGTTGGAGGCACGCGAGACGAAAGGAAGCGTGGAGGTTTTATGAACCCGCGGAGAGGTGAGGATTTGTAATGAGTCAGAGTGGAAGTAGTGCGATGTGGAAAGAAGGCGAAGAAGAGGGAAGAATGGGAAGGGAAGAAGCGAGGAGGGCGGCGAGCGGAGACCCAACACTAAATACTAAATACCAATGACTAGGCCAGACCAGGCCAGACCAGGCCGACGTGGTTGATCCCCAAAGAAGGCAGTGACTGGTACGGAGTGACTTACAAGTTGCGGTGCGGTGGCAGGAATTCAGGGAAGGCTGACGCAACCGGACACTTTCAGACGACAGTGGCCAATACAACAATGCACCTTCTTCTTGGGGTCGTAGTAGACTGTACGAGTACCTTGTACTGGACAAGTCACTTTGCAGTTCTCGCTTGAGGTGGTTAGGTCGACGCCTCGTGTATGAATGGGGAATGAGATGGCTCTCGGCAGGAGGACGGATACCAATTAACACGTGATCCTGCCTGAAATGGTGGACTAAACTGTGACGAGGGTACGGAAATAGACATGCCCATGACCTTGACATGCCATCCGCTTGAAAGGAAACGGAAACACCAGAACGACAATAGGTGGGTCCAGCACCGGTTCCGGCCTGCAACTGTGCTATTAAAACCCCAAGCTTTGAGGTGGTCCGTCGCAAAAAGTGGGACTAGATAACTGGAAGGCTCTCCGTTACCGAACACCGATTTAGATCTAGGTCCACAACAAAACGTTGTAGCTGTATTGGGAGGAACACCGAAGTAATGTAAATTAAGTGGCTTAAGGAGCTTCGTTCGGCGTTGATTTTTCTAGACTTTTCTGGATGACGAAGAATATACTCCGCACTCTAATTGACATGAGTAGGAAGTAATCGTCGGAAGCTCCGTTCACTAGTCTACCGTAAATCATAAATGCGGGCAGTCGTTTGCGTCTCGTCTCTCAGTTTTTTCGCTTTGTCATGGTACACGTTGATTACTCCGTAGTTGCGGACAGTACGAAGCATTTTGTACAGTTGTCATACAAAACGGTAACCAACAAGCTGGCTAATTAGCAAGTGGCCTCAGGTATCGTTGCCAGATGGCCTTGACAACGTCCTGGATGGAGTGCATTTTACTGCAAAGTACGGGGCAGGTCTCTTTGATGTCGTGCGCCCGCGCTTGTCCTCACCGCACAGCCCGCAACGGGACTAGGCCGTAGGATGACACGAACGTAATCGAACTTATTGTGCAAACATACGAGAGGATTGCGGAGTCGGCCACGGCCAAGATCAAAGTGGGTGAGCAACTCCCGGGTGGCGCCGAAAAGCTCGAAAGATCGCAGACATCGCTCCAGAATCTAATAGTTCTATATGAGCACGGAGTCCCGCGTGTGGATAGTGATGGGGCCGGACCTATTCTCCGCCACATACCAATCTCCGAACATGCTCCTACTATACAAACCGGGGACGGGTATCAAAAGCAACTTGACTGAACTAAGAGTGCTGCTCAAGGCGCCGCGACAGTGCCACCAAAAGGAAGAGAACACTGCAGTCGATGATTTCAGCCCAGGTTTCCAACACGCACTGGTGCCCAGATTCCCCCCTCACCTCCCCTGCCTGGGCCATGGCATTGATACAAAATGTGAAGCGAGCTTGCCGCTAGTGACCGCGTGACCATAAGTCGACTCAGTTCCAAGTTGCAGGAAATGCAGTCCACGCGCTTGACAAAATTTGCAGTTATCAACTTGCAAAACGTCGAGTGCAGATTGATGTGCTTGGCTTGCCAAATTGCAAGTACTTGTCCTCGCGTACCTGTGAAGTATCGTTGATCCATCCAGGACATAAATTGGTCTGTCAGCAACATTCAAGAAGGTCAATTACGAAGGACAAAATGTATTGATCAATTCTGCGAGCTACTATTTAGTACGTATCTACTACAATATCTGTGAAGTACAATCGACAAGGAGTCAAGTGCTAAGGATTATAATAATCGGAGACAGTGGATTGTTCCATGGTATTGACAACACACTGCCTGGCAATGAATGATCAATCGATGAGTCAAGTTAGCCGCTCAGCACGTTTTATATTTTCAGCTTCTTTATCTTTATCACCTCGCCCTTCACTTCACCTTTGATTGCAGCCCGAGAATGAGCGCTTGGGCCAGATCTGACAGCTCGTAAATATTTCATACCAATGCTTTGTCCTCAACAGAAACGTGAACCGAATACGGATCGGACAAACCATGTGTGCCCTCCAAGATCGACGTGATGTGCAAATTGGGAGCTTGCATTGAATTTGCATCTCGTACCGGGCCCAGGCCCCCGCCATTTATTGCCTATCCAAGCGCTGGTCCCTCGCCTCGGCTGCCCATCCTTGTAAGTGCCAAATGGGCCGGATTCGGGAACCTTATCACCCCCTTTCCCAATCTCAATCTTTCCCCTTTCAACCATACCCTGAATGACGCCAGGGGCTGCCTCCAGGCGTTGTGATCCAAGAGAAGACGGGGAATCTAGATCCAATGACCTGAAACCAATTGGGGTCCCCCAAAACTCCAGGGACAGAGAGAATCCTAGGAACCGATGACCTTCGGCCTCGAAGACCAATCTCGCTGGTTGACTGCGAAGGCGAAGGGTACTCATGGAAATGGTTGAAAATGCGCACGAATTACCAACCCGGGTCGCCTGCAGCAGCATCCTTTGACAAGACTAACCGGTTGGTCTAATATCAATACTTTGTACGAAGTTGTCTTACAAGAGCTTGAGTACCGCCAGGTACCCATGCCACGAAGGCTTGAGGCCGAAGGGTTCGACGTTTCGCTATTTGACCATAGATGGGTCCCGGAATTACTTGGATCCCGTCCACCCCGAAGCAATTCCCCATTCCTCCGATCCAAAAAGAAAAAAGGAAAAAAAAAACCAAAGAGCCTCAACTTCGTTAAAACTACAAGGTAGGGTATGCATATTTTGGCGCCAGTAATGTCCTGTCTCACTCCGGAGAGTTCGAGCTGCGCTCTCACAAAATTCTTCCAGTGGCGGCAACTCCGGCCGACTTTCCTATCAGCAAAAGAAAAAAAACAAATAAGTATAAGCCCGGCCGGATGGATATACATAAAGTATGTATATACTCTCGGTAAATCAGACTTCCAAAACTTAACCCCTTATTTGTATCGTGGCTGTGGCTTTAAACTTTTGTCCGATACAGCCTGTCCAGGGTTCGGATTAGTTCGGATTGGCGTCCTTCAGGATGTACAAAGTAGTGGACTTCGTACATGGGAGGTATCGAATCGGTATTTGCGGATCTATTTCGTGCGGATATTAGGCCATTTCGATCCTTCTCCCGCCTTCGCCGTGGGTTTGTATCCTCTCGTTTGCCACTGGGGACACCAAGGATGGGCAGGGTGGCCAGTGCAGTGTTCCAATTTCCTTCTAGCCTGCTCAGCTTAACTCTAAATGGAACATCAAACTGATGGGGAGCTGGCTTCGAGTGATGAACCCATGCCATGGCAAAATGTGGCGAAGGCACTTTCTCAGGCAGAAGAGCCTTGGCGGTCGAAGAGCTGATCCGGTCGTGTCTCCAATCATCTCGAACCAGTCTCTTGAAACCTCCTAGAAGTGTTGAATTGCAACAAGGAACGAAATATTCCATTCCCGCCCAAGGCGCACGCACACCTTCAACAAGGTTGAAGCAGGAATCGACAGGCATTCTAGCAAAGCCAACATGTCAAACTTTCCCCCCTCCTCTTGGGCAAAAACCGACGTGTCCAGACCGCTCTCCATGCAACATCTCGCAGAAGCCGCCAACACACGCCACGACGTGGAGCGGTCACGATGGTTACCGCCAGTGGTTCTTTTGGTGCCCAGCGATCGACACCTCCGTGTTGGTGGGTACTAACGCAAGCAGGGGTTCACATGCACGAGATCTAGAGACCCCCCCTTTTCTTTAAATGGATTTTGCCTATTATTCGTTGTGAACTCTGCGCGAAGAAGGAAGGGCGTCGTTTATGGATTGGGCCTGGTTAAGATGCCTAATGTTGTGGCCTTTTCATCGCGACGTTACTATCTCTGTCGGCATCTGCACTTCTGAGTTACCTGGAGTCGAGACCCAAGGTCTGGAAGCGCAAATCCGTGCCACATGAGCCGCCGAGCCCCGAACCACGGAAAAGAGTCAGTCCGCCAGCTGGCTACGCAGAAGCCTTGTTTTCCTCGATGGAACGGAACCAATTAGACAACGATCGGTATTGCCCAACATGGACAGAGATTAGACGAAGATGACCGAACCCCCAGATTGGGAATGGGCAAACGGTGACGGCGACCACCGAACAGAAACTAGATCCGTCCTACTTCGGACATGTAATGTTCAGTAATTTGCTTTTTTTAGGACCGAAAAATCTAGATTACGATGTGGGGGGTCTCAGATCCGAACCGGGGGCTCCTATTCAGCTGGGGATGACGACATTTCGCGAGCCCAGCAATCACGATGTGGATAGACATCGTTGACAACTTGTGTACACTTCGTTCATTTTTATTTTCATTTTCACCACCATGTTAATTACCCACATCTCGCACATGTGCAGTCGCCAACACCCAATTAAGACAGACATCCTGCAAGGTTGCAAAGCATCCTACTAACAAAATCGCTAATACACACATTTTTTATTTATTTTTTCTTCTTTTTGACATTTTCTTTTCTTTGCCTCTTGCTTTACTCCCTCATGTTAACGACAGCCCTAATGCAGTCACCCTGCTTCATCGTCTCGAAGGCATTGTTGATCTCGGCGAGGGTCTTGCGATGCGTAATGAACTCGTCAACCTTGAGCTTGCCCTGAAGGTAGTCGTCGACGAGGCCGGGGAGCTGAGTGCGGCCCTTGATGCCACCGAAAGCGGACCCCTTCCAGACACGACCGGTAACTAGTTGGAAAGCTATTCGAAGCGCTGTTAGCAGACGATCACACGCACACAGGGGAGAGAAAGGGTAGAGAAGATGGGGGAATAGCGGGGAGATAGGGCTTACGTCGGGTGGAGATCTCTTGGCCGGCAGCGGCGACACCAATGATGATGCTCTGACCCCAACCCTTGTGGCAAGCCTCGAGGGCAGCGCGCATGACGCTGACGTTGCCGGTACAGTCGAAAGTGTAGTCACAACCGCCGTCGGTCAGCTCGATAAGCTTGTCCACAACAGACTGTCCGCCGAGCTGGGTGGGGTTGACGAAGTCGGTCGCGCCAAACTTGCGAGCCCACTCCTCCTTGGCGGGGTTCACGTCGACGACGATGATCTTGCCAGCCTTGTTCATGACGGCGCCCTGGACGACGGACAGACCGACGCAGCCGGCGCCGAAGACGGCAACGCTGGATCCCTCCTCGACCTTGGCCGTTACCCTCGCGGCACCGTATCCGGTGGTGATACCGCAGCCGAGCAGGCAGGTGCGGTCCATCGGGGCGTCCTGTTGCACGGCAACGACGGAGATGTCGGCGACGACGGTGTACTGGGAGAAGGTGGAGGTGCCCATGAAGTGGAGAATGTCCTTGCCCTTGCACCTGAAGCGGGTCGTGCCGTCGGGCATCTGGCCCTTGCCCTGAGTGGCTCGGATCTTGCCGCAAAGGTTGGTCTTTCCGGACTTGCAGAACTTGCACTCCTTGCATTCGGGGGTGCTGCGGTGGGGGAGGAGGGAGACGCCTCTGATTAGCTCCGGGGTCCACAGCACCGAGAAAAAAAAAAGTACCCTGTTGGATAGGTATTGCGGCCGGGTCCATCTTCGATCGCCCGATGCGGAAATGGACTGTACTTACTAGAGAGCGACAACGTGGTCGCCGGGCTTTACGTTGGTAACACCCTCGCCTACGGACTCCACAATGCCGGCACCCTCATGTCCAAGGATGACGGGGAAAGCACCCTCAGGGTCCTTGCCGGACAGGGTATAGGCATCTGCGTGCGCATATATTTAGCCAAACGACCGCCCACCATCCGCCATCCGTCATCCGTCATCCGTCATCCGTCGTAACGGCCGTTCTTGATTGGATCCACCGTGCCGGGAAAGGAAACTAACCTGTGTGACAGACACCAGTGTAGTAGATCTGGATGCGGACCTCGTGGGCCCTGGGGGGAGCGACTTCGATATCCTCGAGGCTAAGTTCCTTGCCGGCCTCCCAGGCGACGGCAGCCTTACAGATGATGGTCTATTCAGGTCCAATCAAGGTTCCCCATGGTTAGCCCGGAATGGTCACGTAATTGTGCGTGATTCTACTCGAAGCCAGTGACATTATATTTTACGTCCTCTTAGAACGTAGACGTCTAGATGCCCTTCTCGTTCGTCTTGAAGTGCCCTCCATTCGATCTCCATACTTGTTTGTCGTTTGTCGTTTGTCGTTCGTCCTGCGTTCTTGGGGGGGGCTGTCTGTGAGGGGTAATTCGATCATGACATACCTTTCCAACGGTATCGGCCATTGTTGCTGTGGATATGGTAGTGGTAGAAATGTTGAGGAGTAAGTTTGAAAAAAATGGTATCAACGAGAAGAAGAAGAAGACAACGTAAAAAGGAATTGACCGACAGAACTTAAGATGGAGTTGAGGCAACAAGAAGAGAGAGAGAAGCGCAGAGCAATATTTAGAAGCTTGCGACTTGGAGATTAGATCAGTATGATGTGCTGAGTAGTGGGGAAGGAAGGTGCACCTAATGTGCTGCTTTTCGCATGCGGGGCCGAGTTGGCGTAAGGAGCAATTGGAGCAATTGGATCAATCCATGGCAACACTATGAACAATTTGCAGGCGGGGTGATTAGGAAAAAGCGAAGCCTATTACTTGGGCCCACTTTGCTCTTCTCGGCAGACACAATGTCGCAGTTCTTGTCGGGGGGAGGTAAGGGGATAAGTCTCGATGGGAGCTCGCGGCATCGCGGGTGTGCAGGTGTTTGGCCAATCATGGGAGCAAGCGCCGCCCGGCTCGTTGCTCTCGTCGGGGGTAGGGGGAATCTCGATATTCGGCATTTGCTGGGGGACGGTTGGTTTCGCTCTCGCTCGCACGCACACACACACGCACACTCGCACGCGCACACACACACACGCCGGATGACACACAGTCGCACGCTATTGCGAAGCCGTTCTGGGCGCTTTTGAGACTTGTGCGACGAAATGCCCCCTTTACGTTAGTTCGGAGCTGTTTGCCTCATGCTTGCTACCGTTGCTACCCACTTCGCGCAACTACCCCTCACCCCGCACATTGCATCGGGGCTTGGTCGTGGGTCAGAATATCAGGACCAAGGATAAGGAGAACGTCTATGTCCCCGCCACCATCTCTTCGCTCTCGACACTTTGCATCAGAGATCTAGTGTAGCCCAACTCCGTGTGGGTGCACTATGATTTCTAATACAATCCGAGAATAAGGCAGAATTCGAAACATGCTTCCTGTACGAGATGCCAAGCTTTGCGAGCCAGCTTCAAAAACATCATTCATTCCTTCCCTTCACTTAACCCTATATTGCCTAGCTTCTCGAAAAGCGAACTGCGAACTGCGAACAACTGCGAAACACAAACTACGAACTCCGAACAACGAGCACGAACTGAGCTAAGAACCACGAGGCTGCTGGGTGCGGGGTACCGGGGTCATCATGGTGATGTTCCTGGAGGTGACCGCAAATAAACTTGATCAATGGGATCTTGTTCGAGTTTCGTAGAGGAGCTCCTTGCTTGTCTTTAATTTATTTTCGTAGCCGAAGGATATTGCTGAGCACGATGACACAACTAGCACCAAGACACAACTCGCACCTTCTCTTGGCCAGAACCTCCCAAGCCTGTCTAAAGCCTGTCGGCCCTGGCTGTTAAAGTGAGTTTCTTGTTGGATGTAGCAAACGACATTGTGTTCATCAACAGGCAGGACTCTCTGTGCATTCGCTTGTGGTGTTGCTACTTGTCGGGGAACTTGAAACATTCCAGCTCCTTTTTAGGAGACTATAGTGGGAATTCCAGGTCGGGTATCCCTCATTTCTATAGAGGATATGTCCCCTTAACCACTTTCTTGGACATTGGATGATAACGTTGAAGGATGCGGGATTCACCCAAGATATCTGGATGTCGTCATGTTTGGTATTACGAAGTAGCCTTTGCTTGTTCAGGATTTGTTCATTGTTTGATGCTCGCTGCTCGCTGTGGGGTTCGATGATGACTCAGCACACTCAGCATCAAATTGTTTTGCCGCTTTTGTCCCCTGCAGCCCACCTGGCAACTGAAGCTGTCGCTGCGAATTGATTGGTTGGAAGCTTCTGCATCATCCGTAAATTCGGGCCTTGCCAAACAGCTTCCAAATTTTGTTCAAGGTCGTGGTTGCTCGTGGTTGTGAGGTCGCGCCTGAACTGAGGATAGAAGATAGCAAGCTATCAACAAGAGGAAGTCTTCGACCCTGAACTCCCGACGCGATCCAGTACAAATCCATCAGAATCTCGACAATTTTCTTCCTTTCCTGGGACATTTCCCAAGAACTCTTTAACACCCGACAACACCCATCATTCCGCCTCAACATTGACTCCCTTCGATGATCGTCCTTAAAGAGTGTCCACGGTCTTGAATTCTTCCACTACCCGAACTACCCCTTCCTTAACGCCATCGCCCGCAGAGGCTGCTTGCCATGGCGAACAGATTCACTGCCTTCGGAGGTTCTCCCGACCCTTCGACTCCAGATAGGAGCTCGCGTCGCGGTGGAAAGTTTTCCTTTGGAACCGAACCCTCAACCACCCCAGCTGGCCCTCCTCCCTCCTCATCAAATTCCTTCACGCCGGCCGGTGCACCGTCCGCCTCTTATCTTGGAAGCTCCATGATGCGCGGCCTAACGGGGTCGAAGCCTGCCGCGCCGAGCTTTTCCTCTGGAGGATCGGGGTCGACCAGCAGGAATCTGTTTGCGCGCAAGGGAAGCTCCCCACTCACGCGCACTGGACGCAATGCGAAGGAGCGAGGACCTTCAGGACTAAGCCAATCCATACGAGCGGAGAGTATCGAACGTGAGACGCCCCCTAAGAAAACTGCAGGAACATTCCGACTTGCCTTTGACGAATTCGATGATGACGATGACGACGACGATGATGAGGAAGACGAAGGCGAGGAAAACCGCAGCGAAGAGGAAGATGCCGATGGTGAAGAGGAGGAGGATGAAGAAGAAGAATACGAACAACGTCTACCGTTTGGACGCTCCGGTCATGCAGCCCTTGATGCCGAAGTCGAACGATACATTAACCGTGATATCGACGCCGAAGAAGAAAGCGAGGAGGAAGAGGATGATGCTGTCGCTGATGCCGATGGCGAGGATTACGACCCCTTCCTTACTATGCACGATGACCCGCGCGATTCCATCGAAGGATCGGATATGGACGAAGACTTGATGGTCCTTACTACCCCAGCCGCTGACGAACGGGCAAGACGAGAGGCCGAGAACATTTTCCGAGCATCTTCGATAAGAAAGTCCGCACCAGGGCCTAGAGTTGATTTCCAATTTGATGCCATCTCTCGTGAGCATTACAAGGCTGCTGGCCCTGCCATCATAAACGAGACACCAGACCTTATACTCGATACGGAGGACCTGGTGAGCCGTCTGTACGACGAAGGCATTGGTGCAAAGGATGATGCCGAAAAACTCGATAGTTCTTTGGCTATTGCCGCCATTGGTCTCACCCAGATCTGGAACGACTACGCTCGGGAACTTCCCGATCCCGAAGAGGAGCATGCCACCGAGATTGGACCCCCTCCCACGGCCGAGCCGTTCAAAAAGGCCGCCTTTATCGCTAATCTAGTCATTCGAATGCATCACACACGCTCAGAATCCAATTACGACGAAGGGAAAAGGGTTCCCCTTCCACAAGTTCTATTCGAATGGATGGCGAAGAACCACAACGTGTATGCTGACCAATCCCGCGAAGTGATTGACCAGAGGCCAAACCCTGTCTGCCACAGCCTTTACTGGCCCACAGTCCGGACAACGCTTCTAAGGGGAGAAGTCAGGGAAACGGCACGGCTGCTGAAGAGTGCCGATTTTAAGCACGTCAGGAAAAACCGCGGACCCGCCTCTTACTCCGGTAAGGCTTTGCAGAACATCGAATACGCCGTCAAGCAGACGTGCGATATGCTCGACAACTGCCCGGGCGCGAACGGCGACTGGGACATCTTCGGGAGCGATTGGACTCTTTTCCGCGTTAAGGCGCGGGCCTCTCTTGACCAGCTGCAGCGGTTCGCGGAGGGTAAGGACCATCAGCAATTTGGATCGAGCGATGCCAGTTTCAGTTATGGAAATTCCGTGGTGGATCTGGCGCGCAAGGCAGAGAGCCAGATCCCCTGGGAGGTATACGAGCAGCTGACGTCCATCTATGATATTGTTATCGGCGACCAGAATGCGATCCTGGAGACGGCCCAGGACTGGTGCGAAGCGACGGTCGGTCTTTGTGGGTGGTGGGATGAGGAGAAGGACCGCCCAAAGAAGCGGCGTCTAGGCCAATCGCTTAATCTGCTTGGCCCGACGCATCTCGTGCCGCTTGAGGACTACTTTGAGCGCATGGCGCGGGCGGTTCACACGGCGGTAGAGTCCGACTTTTACTTCGATCCTCGAAACAGCGTAGCGGTTGCTGTGGCATCCGCGTTCGAATGCAACTTCTCTGCCGTCATCGGCATCCTCCGCGCGTGGTCTCTTCCCGTTGCCTCCGCGACGGCTGAAGTGGCATCCCTTGGCCAGTGGCTACCAAAGCCTCAGGCTAAGGCGCTATTGCCCATGGATACTCTCGACGACGATGACCTCGCAGTTCTCGGTGTGCCTCAGCAGGGCCCCGATGAAGTCGAAGGCATCAAGGATACAACTTTGGTACAGTACGCGCGAGAGCTTGCTGGTGTCGACCAGATCTCTCCGGAGCGCGAGGGCTGGGAGGTGGCCATCCAAGTCCTTGGCCGAATGGACTCTGTCGAGAAGTCAGAGGAGACCGTTGGCGAACTGCTGCATGACTTGCTGGAGACACTCCAGCCCGACTCTAGCATTACCGTCGATAAGATGTGGAGGATACTTGGCGACCTTGGCATGGTTAGCTTTGCTGAGGAAACCGCAGAGGTATGGGCGTTTCTTTTTTATTATAACCCCTACCCTTTTGTTTTGAGACTCTTTTATTAACGTCGATTACTAGGCATTTGCCGATCTCCTTGGCAAGGATTCACACCGGTATGGCGAGGCCATTTGGTACTACGCCCTCGCACATAAGCCCGCCAAGGTGCGCGAGGTCTTGAATCTTCTCATTTCCTATTCCCTATTGCAGTCTACTGCGTATCCTGCCCCCAGCGACCTCGACGACCATCTTCATCGGCTCCTCACCGACAGAGGCTCTGCTTTAGAAGATCTTGCCAACAAAGATATCGAGGCGGCTGAGCTTGTGGGTAGGATGCTCAGCGGGTACGCCACGTTACGCAAGTTCTACGAAATCAGGGACACGGAAGGCGCGACGACCACGACAACCACCACCGCTACCAGGCCCGGTCTACGAAGCGTTGCCAACAAAAGGCGCGCTGCGACGGCGCTCGTCGCGGTGATCGCCAGCTCCGACGACAACATTCGCGGCGGTCTCTACGACGAGACGCGCGACGCCGTGGTCAGCGAAGATTTCCTCCTCGCGCTGCTGGGAGAAGCCATGGTCCTCGTAGGCCACGAGCCCCCCGCGCTCACGCTCGAGCAGATGGACATCCTCCTCAAGGCCATCGAGGACCTTGAGACGGTGGGCTCGCGCGTCTACACCGCTTGCGACGAGTTCTTCAAGCTCGTCCTCGCCTCGGCGCAAGGGCTCAAGGGCTCGACGCCGGCGGACCTCATGATGAAGTCCGTCTCGAGCAGCGGCGGCCTCGGCGGCAGCTACGTCCTCAGCGGGAGCAGCATGCTGGCGAGCCAGCTGCACCGTAGCATCAGCAGTAGCTCGGGTGGCCTCGCTCGCGTGCCGAAGAGGGGATGGGATTGGCGGGCTGGGCTGAGGGCGAACTCGACGGCGGAGGAGGTGTTGAGGATTCTGAGGTTGGGGCTGTCGA